>JBAKBP010013596.1:0-62298 GCA_037953745.1 Lithodes maja | reverse complement strand
AACTGGGGGGGTTTCCCTTTGCGTACCGGTGCCGGCCTTTTAACTTTATTCTGGCTACTATTAAACGATTGTATTCAGTTTTAAAAGAGCCTCCAGCAATGAACAGGCTTTGAACTATCACTTAACCCTTTTTACTGCCACAGATCCTTCTTAAACTGCATATAATCGTCTAAATAGTGTAGCATAAAATAAATAAGACTTCGCGGTACAGAAGGGGTTAATATATCACTGGGAGGGTTAAATACATTATTATGTATTTACAATATTTTTATTTCACATGCTGGCAATCCTAGACTTCTAAGTATATGATTATTTATTTACAACCGAACGTGTATGGCAATGACAATCATAAGCACATACTTTACTAATCCAAAGCAATTTGTTTTCATTCATTTTCTATTGAGCTCGTCCTTGAATCTTTACGACTCTGCATCTTACGATTCTATACAGACTATCCATTTGTATCGGCACTAGCTCAGAGAAGAGTGTTGAGAGGGAAAAGGGGTGTTGGAGAGAGAGGAAGCTGTTGGAGTGGCTTTGTTATGTGTGTTAAGCATAGGTAATGACTCAAATATGTGATATCTCTTACCTAGATTCATATTATGAGATGGAATACATGTAAACAAATCAAAACAAACCAGATAATGCCGTACTAAGCTCTAGCGGTACTTAGGCACTCTTCAATATAGCCAGATAATGCCGTACTAAGCTCTAGCGGTACTTAGGCTCTCTTCAATATAGCCAGATAATGCCGTACTAAGCTCTAGCGGTACTTAGGCTCTCTTCAATATAGCCAGATAATGCCGTACTAAGCTCTAGCGGTACTTAGGCACTCTTCAATATAGCCAGATAATGCCGTACTAAGCTCTAGCGGTACTTAGGCACTCTTCAATATAGCCAGATAATGCCGTACTAAGCTCTAGCGGTACTTAGGCTCTCTTCAATATAGCCAGATAATGCCGTACTAAGCTCTAGCGGTACTTAGGCTCTCTTCAATATAGCCAGATAATGCCGTACTAAGCTCTAGCGGTACTTAGGCTCTCTTCAATATAGCCAGATAATGCCGTACTAAGCTCTAGCGGTACTTAGGCACTCTTCAATATAGCCAGATAATGCCGTACTAAGCTCTAGCGGTACTTAGGCACTCTTCAATATAGCCAGATAATGCCGTACTAAGCTCTAGCGGTACTTAGGCTCTCTTCAATATAGCCAGATAATGCCGTACTAAGCTCTAGCGGTACTTAGGCTCTCTTCAATATAGCCAGATAATGCCGTACTAAGCTCTAGCGGTACTTAGGCTCTCTTCAATATAGCCAGATAATGCCGTACGAAGCTCTAGCGGTATTTAGGCACTCTTCAATATAGCCAGATAATGCCGTACTAAGCTCTAGCGGTACTTAGGCTCTCTTCAATATAACCAGATAATGCCGTACTGAGCTCTAGCGGTACTTAGGCACTCTTCAATATAGCCAGATAATGCCGTACTAAGCTCTAGCGGTACTTAGGCACTCTTCAATATAGCCAGATAATGCCGTACTAAGCTCCAGCGGTACTTAGGCACTCTTCAATATAGCCAGATAATGCCGTACTAAGCTCTAGCGGTACTTAGGCACTCTTCAATATAGCCAGATAATGCCGTACTAAGCTCTAGCGGTACTTAGGCACTCTTCAATATAGCCAGATAATGCCGTACTAAGCTCCAGCGGTACTTAGGCACTCTTCAATATAGCCAGATAATGCCGTACTAAGCTCCAGCGGTACTTAGGCACTCTTCAATATAGCCAGATAATGCCGTACTAAGCTCTAGCGGTACTTAGGCACTCTTCAATATAGCCAGATAATGCCGTACTAAGCTCTAGCGGTACTTAGGCTCTCTTCAATATAGCCAAATAAAAACATCTGATGGACTATTTGAAATTGCATGAAGGGGAGGCAGTTGGTTTTTCGAGCCCTCCTCCTCCCTCATGTTTAGCCCTATCTATTAGGTATGAGATTTCAAGACATTCGCCCTCTTAGTTAGGCGATTTTCAGACATTTTGCCCCATTTCTTTGCCAATATTAAGACCTTTCGTGCAATTTAGGTGTCGATTTTATTCCTGGCGAGCGACAGCGAGCCTGTATTTGAAGAGGAATCGGCCTTCGGCCGGGAAATTTTTCTACTGAAAAATTTACAAATTTATATATCTTGTATTTTTTTTTTTTTTTTTAGTTTGATAGAGGTTTAGAGAGCAAACTAAACCCCCCCCCCCATTTAACCATTGAGCCGAACCAGTAAATTATGGTGCACAATACCGTCTGGGCTCCCTTAAGGGGGGATGGGTGCATACATTTGCTTGTGTGTTTTGTTTTGTTTCTTTTTCTATATTCCAACTACTCCCTCTCGGGCTTAGGCTGAGAGCCTGTACATTCCACCGCTCAACACGGTGAAGCCCGTGAGGTCTCGTTCCAGTCTGGGGAGTGAGACATGTGAAGCATCCATTCATGGATCGAAGCAGCTCCATCTCTGAAGCGGCTGGTTGCTTCGTTCAAGTGCTTCACTGTCTCACTCTCCAGACTCAGACCCTCACTCTCAGAATGCCACCTATTGAGTAGTAAACTCACTAGGCATTGTCCCCCTGTAGCATATTTTGAATATGGGAATATTCATACAGTGCTATTTAATCAGGGAACAATGAGGGTATTTTTTTGGTATATCGGTGGGCTTTGTGGTAATGCACTGATACTAGGTACAGCACAAATTCAATCCCAATAATATCTTCCCATTGACATATCGGGATATGAACCCGGGTCCATTGGATTACCAATCCAGGGGTCCATTGGATTACCAATCCAGTGGCAAGACCACTCCACCACACCTCTCAATCATTTTGTTTTTAGTATCCTCCCTAGACCTCCATCAAGCTATAAAAACACCCCCTAGACCCCCCTTCAAGATAAATTTGTACATTTTTCGGTAGAAAAACTGTCGCGGCTGAAGGCCGGTTCCTCTTAAAATTAAGGGCAGGCTATCGCGCCAATGAAAATATCGACCCCTTTCTCCCTCATGTTTAGCCCCATTAGTTTTGAAAATATTTAGACTTAGTTTGGCCAGTTTAAGACATTTCGCCCCCTTTCCTTGTCAATATTAAGACCTTTTGTGCAATTTAGGTGTCATTATTTTCCTTGCAAGCGAAAGCGAGCCTGTAATTTTAAGAGGAACCGGCCTTTGGCCAGAACATTCTTTTTACCGAAAAATGTACAAGTTTATCTTGAAAGGGGGTCTACAGGGTGTTTTTTTTAAGCTTGATGTAGGTTTAACGAGAAAGCTAAAAAATAAATGAATGCATAAATAAATTTCCCCCCAAAACAAGCACTACCCCTTAATATAGCGAGTAGGTTAACCCTTTCCTGGTACGGGGACCCACTGATTCCTTCTAGTATTAACCCCTTCTATACCGGTGACGTCTTTTGATTTTATTCTGGCTCCTATTAACCAATTGTGTTCACTTTAGGAAGGATCTTTAGCAATCATAAGGCTTCCAACTATCTCAATCAACCCTTTTAACTACCACAGATCCTTTCTAGGCTGCATACAATATAACAGACGTCGCCGGTACAGAAGGGGTTAATATAAACGAGTTTACTAAGCATAGGAAGGATTGGTGGGAAGCAGAGGGTTAAGGGGAGGTTTTTAGTTTGTTCCATAGACCTCAAACTTTAAATAATACCCACTAGACCCCCTCTCAAGATAAATTTGAACATTTTACGGACATTTACATCCCCAGTTTGTTTGGCGATATTAAGACCTTTCGCCCCATTTCTTTGTCAATATAAAGACTTTTCGTGTCATTTAGGTATCGATATTTTCTTGGCGAGCGATAGTGAGCCTGTAATATAAGAGGAACCGGCCTTTGGCCAAGACATATTTCCATCGAAAAATGTACAAATTTATCTTGCAGGAGTGCTTTGGGCGTATTTTGTTAAAGCTTGATGAAGTTCTAGGGAGGAAACTAAAAAATATATATAAAAAGATACATACATGAGCAAATAACCCCCCCCCCCCCATTAACTCACCATAAAAGGGTGCAATAGCTTTCTATTGGAGGCGTGGAAACCTGAAAAAAAGAAACTTCTCTAATAAGTCCGGAGTGGTACAGTCGTCAGGATTCATTCGTTGCAATTTCCTTGGACGAAGGCGTTAGTAGCACTGCACGATGGAGAGGTATCCCCTCCACCTCCTCTCCTTGTTGTTCCCATACCCCCACCAAAACTCTCCCATTTACTCTACGACCCCAAAACTACACCCATCCTCCCTTCTCTCACTCTCACCCAGTTAGGAGTTACTCTTGGATCTCACCAATTGCATGTATTCCGAACACCTAATGAAGGAATGCACTGTATCATAGGCAGAGTCAAGTATTAGCTTTACTAAATTTGAAAGAAAGAGAGAGAGAGGTAGAGAGGGAGATAGAGAGAAAGCGGGGAGTGATTCATACCGATACATTTACCATTAACCCCTGAAAGGTTCATACCGATGTACTGATGGTTTAGTACTGTATCATACTCTAATATAGCTGTCAAACTAACCCACGTGAAGTTGTATTTCATTGTCATCGTTGTAATGGCTCAGTCTGGGCTACGTAACAAGCTTGAGACAACGAGGACCGTCTGTGTCAATTCCACCATGAGTCTCTCCCATCAATGAACTCGCAAAGTAAACCGTTAAAGTATTTTGAATTATATATGTTTTGTTATACAATTATTAAATACTAATATCACTACTTATTAGCACCGTATAATAGAACAAAACATTAGCTTAATCATATTCACCACAAATCTCTCTGCTTCCAGACAGTTCAGGACTCATTAACCCTCTCCGACATATGACGCGATTTTGAGCCTATTGGGGAGACTTTAAAGCCTTTGTTACAATCAGGGGTATTTAGAAACCTTTAGTTTAGTTATTTTAACCTCTGCAGTTGTCGTTGAGTTAGCTGTGGGCAGAAAACTAATTTTGGAGGGGTAATTATAAGAGTGAGAGAACTCTGCTATTTCTTATTGCTAATCTGGCAATCTCTGCATCATAAATGCGTGAAAGGGTTAAGTATAAACAGCCAATTTGCCAATAAATGCTGTGAATAATTGCCGAGAATGTGTCCAGTGAGTCGGTCATGCGACTTCATTACGCTAACTCAACACTCATCCTGTTAACGGAGCTATCTACCCTATCATTAGGCCACATTGTTTTCCTAATTGGCCATAATATAAAACTACTGAATATAAACGGGACACGAACTACCCTCAGGCAAGGTACTGGGGTTTTCGAAAAGAGGCTCCTGGTTTGAAAATATGACTTGACATAATCAGGCTTAATAATCCTGAAGGGTTGATAACCAATATATATGCCCTATTTTAATTAACTACCCCTCGGGTACTCATGTTCATCTATCCAATAGGGAGGATCTTAATTTAAAGTTCCCATGCCCTCAACACTTACGCTCACCCATACATTAGGGAAGGACTTATTCATTTTGTCACCTTAACCTTAACACCTTGCCATAAGGTTACGCTATTTGATCAGGTATCTTGTTTTGTAACCAAGTTAAGGGGGGCGTTCACTATGGCTATGTAGCAATATGGGTTGAAACATAGTAAATTGCGTTAAATGCTCCCCGAGTAATGGCAAGACGTAGGGCATCTACTCCACATAATACTATTGAAAGCTTCACGCCTATTCAAGCTTATTCTCTTGAGATAACTTTAAGATAATTTGAATTCACACCTGTTAAGAAAAATTACTAAATAACTACAGTATATAACGCCCATTTATTAAATCTCAGATTAACTACAAGAGTTATAATATTGAACTGATCAATAATTCTTCTACTACAATACCACTCTGTATAACAGTTTCGTGTATAACCAAATAATCTCCTACATTATACACGTGTGTATTTCTACCCCTCATATCTGGTATATCCATATCATTATACAGTTAGCCCTACTAGTAACGGTAGTAATTAGCAGCTTCAGGTTAGGTTTTGTTTAGTTCATATGTTTAATGTGCAGGATATGGTGGTCGAGAGACGTGTGTGAAATACTTCATTCCTTCATTAGGTGTTCAGAATAAATGTAATCGGTGAGGTCCCAGAAGTAGCTCCTAACTAGGTGAGAGCGAGAGAAGGGAGGGTGGGTGTAGTTCTCTGGGGTCGGAGAGAAATTGGAAGGGTTTAGGTGGGGGTATGGGAACAACAAGGAGAGGAGGTGGAGGGGATACCTCTCCACCGTGCAGTGCTACTAACAGGAAAAATGAAACTAATTAATCCTGACGACTGTACCTGTAAAGTGCGCGCTACTAAATTCATATTATCACCAACCCACGCAATAACTTCCAAATAAACCCAATTAACTCCTATACTGGCAACGTCTTGCCGGTATAGGAGTTCTTGCGTTCTTGCTATAATTAGACGATTTTGTGCAGTTTAAAAATGATCGGTTTAGTAAAATGGGTAAGTGAGATAGTTCGAAGCCCGTTGAATTGCTGGAGGCCCTTTTTGTTTAGTGAATTATATTGTCTAATAGTAGCTAGAATAAAGTTAAAAGGATGGCACCGATACAGAAGGGGTTAATGAGATCAATGAAACTAATGAATAAATGTGGTAGGCTACTCCAAAGATTCGCACCTAGGATACTCACACCGAAATTCCACGCACTAACCATTACGCTATCAAGACAGTAAAATCGCACCAAAAAGGGTATGTATGCTCTTTATTTATTATATACCCCTTAGTACTAGCCCCAACATTTATTAAAACAATGTAGCTGAAGGGGTGTGTGTATTTGTGAGTGTATATAAGTGTGTGTGTGTGTGTGTGTGTGTGTGTGTGTGTGTGTGTGTGTGTGTGTTTGTGTGTGTGTGTGTAACAATTATATACCAGCGACGTCCATCTCGATATATTCTGGCTAATATTAGATGATTATATTCAGCTGAGGAAGGAGCTCTAGCATTTAAAAAGGCTAAAGACTATCTCATTCAATCCTTTGTTACCACAGATTCTTCCCAAGCTGAATAAAATCGTCTACTAGTTGCCAGAATGTGATAAAAAGGACGTCACCGGTACATACTGTGTAAAGAATGCTGTGTTAGAACATGCGTTTGTGAACGTATTAGTAACCCATTTATTGTCTTTTTCTTTGAACTGTACTTTATCAAAGAAAACAAAATTCTGCGGTAACTATTTTATGATGATTTATGGGCCCACCTACATTTCAGTTATCATTTTTTACAATGTCCTATCCAGAGTCAAACTAATAGGCCGAACTTCTTAAAATCTCAAAACTAATTGTCGGGAATTTAGATAAAGAGGTTAAATTGCATATCACTGGTACATGAAAATATCCCAAGAAATAGTTATATAATAATTACCAATACGGCGAAGTTAATAGATGGAGTCCGGTCCTATTTCACACTCTTAATTCAATTGCATGACATGAAGGAATGTTCACATAATACAATATCGATACAATGAACTTAGCTTAGAGGACTGGTGATGTAGGACTGTTGTTATATAGTATCAATGGTAGTTCATGGTGGACTAAAGGTGAGTCGAGAGCCGGGGGGAAGTTGTTGGCTGTATGGTGGTGATTGAGAGACTAAAGGGCCGGCGTCCGATCGCTTCGCGAAATTACATATGGCGGCCGGCTCATAATAATTATAACCCATAACTTAGTTTCATGATACATCTAGAGCTGATGTAGATATTTATACATTACAGTTAATATTTAACCTACACTTAATAATAAACTACAATACACAAAGAACTAGCCGAAATGCGATACGATACCGCCAAATTCAAATGCTCTACTGGACCTAAAACTGTCGGGATCATTACCCTATTCCCGACATACTGCCCGCCACCAATAACAATATACAGTAGTTATATACAGAAAACAAAAGGACATCGCAGATTCAAAGATCACCTCGTTTGATCTTAGATCTCCAAAGATCCACGGAACTCATAGCCGCCCTCCTTTTAGGGCGAGCGCCACCTGAAGCCAGAGGAGGATCATCCTTCTCATCATCAACTGCCCCACCCTGAGGAGCACTGTCACCAGCACTCTCCCGCGGAGGGGATCAGTAGAGACGCCAGTATCATCCGGCAGTTCTACATCCTGCTCCAAGGGATATAACCTTATGACTGGGCGAGTAGTAACCCCAGTCGAAGTTCGTAATCTAGCAACCCTTATAAGACCATCAAGGCCCTGGAACAAATCGACAGTCCTCCAAAGCTTCCAAAATAACCTAGGACGCTCATCATGAATCGGTACGATATCCCCGATACGAGGCCATCGTTGATTCGTCCCTTTGATCATATTGGAGTGACGCTCGCAAAGAGACAGCAAATATTCTTGGGTCCACCTTTTCCATAGATCGTCCGACACCTTGTTCACATACTGGAAGCGACGACGGGTGGCGTCAGCATCTAGAGTATGCAAAAAACCCTCACTGGATAGGTCGTCAATCAATTCAATATGAATCGCTCTGGTTACCGCACATGTGAATAGAACGGCATATACCTTTATGATATTACCGGGCGATTCTCTAACTTGAATTGCTCCGGTGTAGTCTACCCCGGCTACCTGAAATGGTTCAGTCCTTTGTACCCTGAACTCAGGTAAGGGAGGTAGATCTACTGGGGAGTAAGGCTTACCCTGTAATCTTTTACAGATAGTACAGCTATTGCGGATCCCTTTAATTGCTTGTCGCATCTTAGGGATCCACCAACGTTGTCGCATATATGCCAGAACATAATTTACGCCAAAATGTAGGCAGGTCCAATGGCATTGGCGAATCAACAGTTGGTAATCAAATGAGAGGAGCTAAGGAGGACAGGATATTTTGCAGAATCAATAATGTCCGCCTTTTGTATCCTGCCTCTACACTTAATTATGCTTCCTTCCATATATTATCCTAGCTGCCTCATTAAGTTAGAGGGTATGGCCTTTGACTCCTTGCTCAGGATTTGATGTTCAGTAGGATAAGATTCCCTTTGTACTAAACATATTAGTTTCGCTTCTGCTTATCTCAATTCATGGAGTCTGATATGCTTCGAATCTTCACTAAGGAAAGACCTGTTAGCCCGACTTCTCATGTTGTTAATGAAACGGTGTATCCATGCAAATACCCGTATTACTTGATCATAGCTGCCGTAACGTTCCCACTCTACCAACTTGTTATCCTGATGTACGTAGTACCCTTCTTGCAACACAATCCCACCCCTACTCTCTGCAACTCTCCAACTCAAGAGTAAAACGTTACTCCCAATCATTCTTCTATTCGACAGCTGAGCTCTGGAACTCTCTTCCTGAATCCATCTTTCCCTAATCCTATGACTTAAATTGTTTCAAACTATGTGTGTCCAGATATTTTGGCTTGAACGTTCCTTGATTTTGGCCCTGCACACGTCATAGGCAGTTTTGCCTTTTGTCTCCCTCATCTACATAGAAAATATATATATATATATATATATATATATATATATATATATATATATATATATTGTGACTGTCAGTCAGATTATATAAATGTGTGTTAAGTGTGTTCGGTGTAAACACTTACGTTATGTTGGTTAGTGAGATATGTGATTGGGAATTAACGTGAACGCTACTATTATGTGTTTAACTATTTGATTGCGAATTAACGTGAACGCTACTCTTATGTGTTTCACTATTTGATTGCGAATTAACGTTAACGCTACTACTATGTGTTTCACTATTTGATTGCGAATTAACGTTAACGCTACTATTATTATGTACTTAACTATTTTAGTTGACTAACTTGTGGACTAAAGCAACTCTTTAAGTAAATGGGTTATGATGACAGTAATACTATTGTTTTATATTAATACTTACGAGTTCTTTCATTTTCTTTGAATTAAGCTTACATTGCTTAACGGTGCTTAGTACGGTGATGCTATTGTCTCATATTAGTAATATCGCCTTAGACTAACATGGCTGTGTTAATATTACTTATAGTGATTTCCTAAGCTGAAGAAAATTCTTTTGCTTCAAAATATTATATTTTGCTTTTCATATTATTTGAGTGAGACCTGAATCGAATCTATGAAACGATCCTGTAACTTTATTTACTCATAATCAAACCAATGTTACGTGGTTAAGAAATACATTTAACTAATTATTAAATATATATCTAACTTTTTATGTGACTTTGATATTACTCCTGATGATAATAATAATATAATTCTATTAACGTAAGACCAGAACCAAGAATAATTAAATTAAATATAAATAAAAGGACATATAAGAAAACTATCTATTAATTTCAAATAGGGTAAGAGACTGAAATATTCTTACTTTAATATTTATCTTTCAAGACTTTTTATAGAATTAATAGTCCTTTAGATATAACTTATTCGGTTCATAACCATAGCCTACTAAGCTTCGGTTAAATAATATTCTTTATAAATACTACATGACTTTAATTAGTTTCAGTATTTTTCATAATTAAAGAGTATCAGTCAATAAAGGATACTAAGTCCTAAGATCCAAAAGGAAAGGAAGCAACAACAGGAAATAATTTTATTAGATTTTACTTTTGTTTTGCCTTCAGCTGACTGATACCTTAATATATATCTCTGTGCTATCTAGATTCATCAAGTTAACCACTTGAGGATCAAGATACGTAACAGAAGAGTGGCGACCTCGCCAGGATTCGTTTCATACAGTTTCACTCAGTTTCATTAACGTTTCACTACTTAAAAAACAAATATTAATCATGCCTCAACTAATTAATGAAGAAGATGCTCGAGTTTTCATAGAATCAGAACCCACAGCCCCTGATATTGACTGTCTGTCAAAATCTGAACTGAAAGTGCTTGCCTCGCATCTCCAATTAACTGTCTCAAACATGTCCAAAGTAGAAGTGGCTCAGACCATAAAGACCCACCTGTTCCCTGTAGAAGGCGGGGAGGGTGACTGAGCAGTTGGTGGGATCCCTAGTAAACCTAGCCAACTTGATGAACAATTGCCACCTGGTTTGACCGGTGATCAAGTACTGGAACTAGCCAGAATAAAGACCGAACAAGCCAGACTAAATGTTGAACTAGAACTAGCCAGAATAAAAGCAAATACCGAAGAAACTAGCATAAAATGTGAATATCAATATCGTACGGCTCGACTAAATGTCAATACAAAATTTGCTCCCGAAATTGCTCCCCCTCTGGGATTGACTATGACTAGTGTCATTCCACCTTTCACTGAGGATAATGTGCAGGATTTCTTTGTTTTGTTTGAGGAAGTTGCTGGAGGTATGAAGTGGACAAGAGATCAATGGCCTTTTATGTTACAAACTGTTTTGACAGGGCAGGCTCGAGCCACGTATTTGTCAGAAGTAGCAGAAGTTAGGCAGGATTATGACAATCTCAAAGCAGCTATCCTAAAAACCTATCAATTGCAGCCTGAGGCTTACAGGCAATCTTTCCGTAAAAACCAGAATAAAGTAGAAGAAACCCATAAGGTATTTGCCAGGACCATGACTAAAACTTTCAATCATTGGGTCAAGAGTAAGAAAGTCACAAGCTACAACGATCTGAAGGAGTTGGTCCTGTTAGAAAATTTCCTATGGAAAATTGATTCTTCTGTATCCTATCATTTAAAGGGGAAAAAGGTAGATTGTCTTGCTGACGCCGCTGACATGGCTGACACATACGTGCTCAACAACAAATTTCGTGGAAAGAAGCCCTACGATAATTCTAGCTCTAATTTTAAGTATCCCAATCACAAATCTGACAGACCCAGTCACAAGCCTATAACGTCTTCCCCAGCTAGCCAAAACCGTATTGTTCCCCCAACTAAAAATGCGACTCAGGGCAATGGTAACAGAGGTGGGCCCCAAACTAATAGTAATGCTCAAAGAGGGAACGTTCCCATATCCCCTAAAGTATGTACTTTTTGTGGCAAGAGAGGCCACCTAGCTTATCAGTGCTGGGCCAAGGAGAGAACGGAGAGATCGGGGCAGACAGTTGCCGCCGTATCTCAAACTCCATATGTGCCTGTAATGCAGGACTCCCGACAGAAGGAGTACCTAGCACCAAAAGTTCCTTTAATGCAAGACTCTCGACAGAAGGAGTACCTAGCAGCTAACGTAAAACATCTAGACAGGGGTGTAGTAGCATGTGTGGTGCAACCCACTAGGGTTAAGCCAATAATAATTTCACCATCAGTGCAGGACAGTTACCGTCCCTTTATTTCATCTGGCAACGTGAGATTAAATGGTTGTATGCATGAGGTAAAAATTCTGAGAGACACAGGTTCTACTAGCACCCTCATGGTGAATCCTTACACTGAGTGCCCACCTGGCGAACCAGTTGTAATGAGAGGTGCTGGAGGCCAGTTTTATGCATACTTGGTAAAAGGCGAAATTGAATGCGAGTTACTACAGGGTGAGGCCACCATAGCTTTGTGTAGGTCCCAAGATATCCCTGTGCCTGGGGTAACGCTCCTTTTGGGGAATGATGTAGCAGGTGAGAAGGTCCGACCAGACCCCATTTTGTCACTTTCCCCTGTTAACGAGCCACTAACCGGTGAGCTCGAAAAGGAGATGCCAACAGTTTTCCCTGTGTGTGCTGTCACACGTTCAATGTCTCAAGTAGCAGTTCCCTCAGACAGAAATGTACCGAATGTAAGAGTTGATGAAAGGGATGAGAGTGTGAATGACGCTCCTACTGTGCCTGATGATGTGACTGAGGTGGATTTATCTGACACCTTTATGGCTCATCTTGACCCTAACGATGACCATGAAACCCCTCCAAATTGTCCTAGGGGCCTGGTAGAGCTACAGAGAGATGATAGTGAATGCAAGGAGTTAGCTGCCAGGTCCGTGAGTGAAAAGGGATGTGAGAAGGAGGGTGGTGAATGTTTCTACCTCAAAGGAGGAGTATTGTGGCGAAGATGGAGACCGCCACACAGACCAATCGATGACGGGGCTTGGGACGTCCATCAAGTAGTAGTCCCCAAACCTTGTCGTAAAGATATCATGGAAATGGCACATTGTATACCATTGGCAGGACACCTAGGTGTGAGAAAAACTCTAGACAGAATCAGAGCCCACTTTTACTGGCCAGGAATGCGTGCAGATGTAGTGGAGTGTTGTAGAGTGTGTCACACTTGCCAGATGACAGGAAAACCCAATCAGAAGGTGCCTGTACATCCTCTGGTGCCCTTGCCCGTTTTCGAGAATCCTTTTACTCGGGTGGTAGTGGACATTGTAGGCCCATTGCCTAAGACTTCCCAAGGTAACATTTATTTATTAACTATCATGGACATGGCAACTCGCTACCCAGAGGCTATACCCTTAAGGACTACCTCTGCTCCAACTGTCATCAAGGAACTGCTCAAATTCTTCACCAGAATGGGTTTCCCCCATGAGGTGCAAAGTGATCAAGGAACTAATTTTACCTCTAACATTTTTCAGCAGTCCCTGAAGGAGTTGGGTATCGAGCATGTTAAGTCTAGCACCTACCACCCAGAGAGTCAAGGGGTTCTCGAACGATATCATCAGACATTAAAAGGAATGTTACGTAAATATTGTACAGAGACCGGAGTTGAGTGGGATAAGGGGGTACCTTTTCTTTTATTTGCTACTCGTGAGGTTCCAACTGAATCCCTGGGTTTTTCCCCTAATGAGCTAGTTTTCGGTCACCAGGTAAGAGGTCCTTTGCAACTATTGCAGGATAGCCTAGTTGGCCAGGAGGGGAACCAAAACCTCCTCAAGTATGTTTCAGATTTCAAAACCCGGCTGAGATCCTCATGTGAGTTTGCCGCTCAAAACCTGACCGTGGCTAAAAGCTCCCTGAAGAAATGGTATGACAGAAAAGCCCGTGAGAGGGAGTTTCAGCCCGGTGATGAGGTTTTGGTCCTGCTCCCCCTTTTTGGCCAACCATTATCTGCCAAGTTCAGAGGCCCATATAAGATCATTCGGAGGGTGAGCATTACCGATTATCTAGTAACTACCCCAGACAGGAGAAAGCCCACGCAAGTATTCCATATAAATATGTTGAAACCCTACCATAGGTCCCCTGATTCCTCTCCTCCAGATTCTCCCACTGTGGCAGTGAATGTCAGGACCTGTGAACAGCCTGGTGCGGACGAAGTTTTCAGTTCTCTTACTGACTCGCTACAGACTGTTCCAGAGCCTGAAGGTATCCATGCAGACTTTGACTTGTCATGTAGCCTATCCAACTTTCAGTATAATTCAGTGGCTTGGAGGGAATTACCATCTAAACTATGTCATCTTCCCTCTGATCAAGCGAACCAACTAATCTCTGTTTTATCTCAGTCTCCCAGTGTGTTCCGTGATACTCCAGGGCTCACTTCTTTGGCCGTGCACGACATCGACGTAGGGGATGCAACTCCCATTAAACTATCCCCCTACCTTGTCTCGCCACAACGCAGGAGTATACTGCAGGTCGAGCTTGACTTTATGTTGTCTAATGAACTGATCACTAGGGCCTTAAGCCAGTGGAGTAGTCCGGTCATACTTGTGCCAAAGCCAGACGGGAGCCATAGGTTATGTATGGACTATAGGCAAGTCAATGCTGTCACAAAGAACGATACCTACCCACTGCCACGGATCGACGACTGCATTGACCAGATTGGTACAGCCACCTATATCAGCAAGATTGACTTGATGAAGGGATATTGGCAAGTAGCTCTCACCCCTAGAGCGAGGGAAATATCATGCTTTGTAGTTAACAATCAAGCCTTCTGCTGTAATGTAATGCCCTACGGCTTGAAAAACGCCCCAGCTACATTCCAGCGCCTCATGAATTTGGTGACTGAAGGGGTACCTGGGTGCGTTGTCTACATCGATGATATTCTTATCTTTTCACAGTCATGGGAGGAGCATCTTTACCAACTTAGATTGCTGTTCTTAAATCTTGCTGATGCCAATCTGGTGGTTAATCTTAAGAAGTGCACCTTTGTAAAGAGTACGGTCCAGTATCTAGGATATACGGTAGGTCAGGGGCAGGTTGCACCTCCTCAAGCAAAGGTAGAGTCTATTCTAGAATTCCCAACTCCTAGCACTAAGAAACATATCCAAAGGTACCTAGGCATGATTGGCTATTATAGGCGTTTCATTATAAATTTTTCCAAGTTGACAGCTCCCCTGACAGATCTTCTCCGTAAGGATGTGAAGTTTGTGTGGTCCTCTGAATGTGAAGAGGCCTTTATTGCTACCAAATATATATTATCTAATTATCCTGTACTCAGAGCTCCTGATTTTAACAGATCTTTTTCCCTGGCAGTGGATGCGAGCAATACCGGGGTTGGTGCAGTGTTGCTCCAGGAAGACGACTGTGAGGTATTGCATCCTGTGTGCTATTTCAGTAAAAAATTAAATTCTGCCCAACGTAACTATTCAGTCATTGAGAAGGAGCTGTTAGCATTCATTTTATCCCTTCAATACTTTGCTGTCTATGTGCAATCTGCCTCTGGTGCCATCACTGTGTATACTGACCATCACCCCTTAAAATTTTTGCATAGGTTCCAAAATAAAAACCAACGACTGACCAGGTGGAGTTTGTTGCTGCAGGAATACTCCCTGGATGTCAAACATATTAAGGGGGTCCAGAACGTGCTAGCCGATTGCCTTTCACGTATCTGTTAAAGATTACATTTACCAGGTTGGCCTCCTACAGCAGTAACTTTAATTTAATGAGAGGTTTTTGGCAATTAGCTCTCCCTTGTAGCGAGGTAAATATCATGCTTTTGTAGTGCGCTTTTAAGCCTTCAGCTGTGAGATGCCTTGCAGTTCGAATAACGCTCCAGCTACGTTCCGGCTATGTTCTGATGTGGTACCTGGAGACGTTGCCTACTTTGGGTGATATCCTTATTATATCCTCATTATAATCTTGCTGTTGCCAATCTGGTGGTGAATCTATATGTATTATGTTTAATATTATGTACTGTACTCCTTAAACTCTTTTCTAGGGGGGAGGTCTGACATACGGAGCCCTGTATGTTAATTTATGAGTTAGAATTGGAGTTGAAGGAGCCGAACTACCCAAACGGTGAAGCGAGTGGGGAAACTACCTCGCCCGCATACCTGCAAACAAGCCTTCACACCTGCGTGCGTCATAGGGGACTCTGCAAACTACCTCGATGCCACGATGCTATGACGTATGATCGACGCCGGGAGCTGTGATTGGACCAGGCACCTGCTATGCAACTCGAGGAGCTATGATAGGGGCGCGCACCATCACTCGCCTCCTGATTCGTTCCTACACCATCATTGTTTGGTATATAAGACCCGAGTTGTGGGCATTCAAATCAGTCTCATTTGGAGTTGGGGAAGGTGAACTTGCAGCTGGAGGAAGACGGGGTGAAGTATTATAATGGGATTGTGACTGTCAGTCAGATTATATATGTGTGTGTTAAGTGTGTTCGGTGTAAACACTTACGTTATGTTGGTTAGTGAGATATGTGATTGGGAATTAACGTGAACGCTACTATTATGTGTTTAACTATTTGATTGCGAATTAACGTTAACGCTACTATTATTGTGTACTTAACTATTTGATTGCGAAGTAACGTTAACGCTATTATTATGTACTTAACTATTTTAGTTGACTAACTTGTGGACTAAAGCAACTCTTTAAGTAATTGGGTTATGATGAAAGTAATACTATTGTTTTATATTAATACTTACGAGTTCTTTCATTTTCTTTGAATTAAGCTTACATTGCTTAACGGTGCTTAGTACGGTGATGCTATTGTCTCATATTAGTAATATCGCCTTAGACTAACATGGCTGTGTTAATATTACTTATAGTGATTTCCTAAGCTGAAGAAAATTCTTTTGCTTCAAAATATTATATTTTGCTTTTCATATTATTTGAGTGAGACCTGAATCGAATCTATGAAACGATCCTGTAACTTTATTTACTCATAATCAAACCTCAATGTTACGTGGTTAAGAAATACTTTTAACTAATTATTAAATATATATCTTACTTTTTATGTGACTTTGATATTACTCCTGATGATAATAATAATATAATACTATTAACGTAAGACAAGAACCAAGAATAATTAAATTAAATATAAATAAAAGGACATAAGAAAACTATCTTCATTTCAAAAAGGGTAAGAGACAGAAATATTCTTACTTTAATATTTATCTTTCAAGACTTTTTATAAAATTAATAGTCCTTCTTTAGCTATAACTTATTCGGTTCATAACCATAGCCTACTAAACTTCGGTTAAATAATAATTCTTTATAAATACTACATGACTTTAATTAGTTTCAGTATTTTTCATAATTAAAGAGTATCAGTCAATAAAGGATACTAAGTCCTAAGATCCAAAAGGAAAGGAAGCTACAACAGGAAATAATTTTATTAGATATTACTTTTGTTTTGCCTTCAGCTGACTGATACCTTAATATATATCTCTGTGCTATCTAGATTCATCAAGTTAACCACTTGAGGATCAAGATACGTAACAATATATATATATATATATATATAACGAGGACGTCTTACGCATATTTGTTTTTGCATGTATTTACTGTGTGTGTGAGAGAGAGGGAGGGGGGGGGGGGGGTTGCGGGATACGAGGTAGTGGTGTGTGTGGTGTGAGTCACACTACACACCTCTTACCTGCCTTATCTCCAACGATGTGATGCGTAATGAGAGAGAGAGAGAGAGAGAGAGAGAGAGATATGAAGTATTGGTGAGGTGTAAGTCACGCTATACACCACCTACCTATCATCACCATCACCGTCTTCAATAATGGGATGGGTAATGAGACAGGTATACCCTTTTGCGGTTTGGCGTTAATTTTGATCCCAAGTGTTTTCGCACACGTTTGTTGTTTGGTCCAGACCTTATAGTTAGTTAGGTTAGGTAAGGTTAAGAGGGGTGAAGGTTAGGTTTTGTTAGATTGCGTTAGTTGTTTATAGTTAGTTAGGTTAGGCAAGGTTAGGAGGGGTGAAGGTTAGGTTCTGTTAGATTGCGTTAGTTGTTTATAGTTAGTTAGAGTTAGGTAAGGTTAAGAGGGGTGAAGGTTAGGTTCTGTTAGATTGCGTTAGTTGTTTATAGTTAGTTAGGTTAGGCAAGGTTAGGAGGGGTGAAGGTTAGGTTCTGTTAGATTGCGTTAGTTGTTTATAGTTAGTTAGGTTAGGTAAGGTTAAGAGGGGTGAAGGTTAGGGTCTGTTAGATTGCGTTAGTTGTTTATAGTTAGTTAGGTTAGGCAAGGTTAGGAGGGGTGAAGGTTAGGTTCTGTTAGATTGCGTTAGTTGTTTATAGTTAGTTAGGTTAGGTAAGGTTAGGAGGGGTGAAGGTTAGGTAAGGTTAGATTGCGTTAGTTGTTTATAGTTAGTTAGGTTAGGAGGGGTGAAGGTTAGGTTCTGTTAGATTGCGTTAGTTGTTTATAGTTAGTTAGGTTAGGCAAGGTTAGGAGGGGTGAAGGTTAGGTTCGGTTAGATTGCGTTAGTTGTTTATAGTTAGTTAGGTTAGTTAGTTAGTTAGTTAATTCTTTATTTCATAAAATGTTACATGGTAACATTTTACATATATACAGTGTATACAATTTCATCCTACCGCAAGGTGGGTTCATTATTTTGAACATACAGTATCCGTGACTTAATGGCATCTGTCATTTTCCATCATACTTTCAATGTTATACTCTGAAAGTAGTACAGACTTGGCTTCGTTAGCCAGGAACAGATCCTCGGACACATTTAACAGGCATTTTCTTAAATATTTGCAGGGATTACTAATTATTTTATAACTAAACCTGATTCTCTGCCAATTTATAAAATGATTAAACGTCATTAGTCCTGCAAGGTGACATGCTTTATGGTTGCTCTCCCAGTATCTTAGCTTCATCATTTTCTTTATTGCTTTATGGAAGCCTATTGCAAATTGTTTCAATGGGACATAACATTTCTTATTACAGAACCACAATTCTGATCCATAAAAACTCATACAATAACTCTGGAATAATTTACTAAATACATTACAGCTAACGCTAGAAAATTTCCGCAAAAGGCAATTGAATTCATTATAAAACTTATTCCTGCATCTTATTATGTCTTTGTCATTATGCAAATTGCAATCTATTACAAAGCCAAGATATCTACATTCGTGTACAACTTCTAACTTACTTTCATATAAATATAAAATCGGATCCTTGACATTATCGTGTTTGTGCTTAAAATACATACAAACGGACTTACTTGGATTAATTTCAATATCAATTGCCTTTGCTTCATTTTCAATTATGTTCAATAATTCTTGTAAACCTGATGAAGAAGGAGAAAGCAGAACCAAGTCATCGGCATAAGCAATTATGTTGCTAGATCTGTTACCCAACTTGCAGCCTGTACTACTCTCAGATACTTTTTCTATCATGTCATTAATGTAAATATTAAATAGAACTGTTGACAGAATACCACCTTGTCTCACTCCATTTTTAATTTTCCAAGGATCTGATACTGCATCTTTATGCTTAGTAGCTACACTTTGATTCCTATATAAGAAATATAAAATATTTACATAAAAAATAGGAATATTTAATTTTAAAAGTTTATGAATAAGCTTAAAATGATTAACTTTATCAAACGCTTTCTTCAGATCTATAAAAGAGGCATATACATTTGAGCTTAAAGAATTATATCTTAAAATGGTTTCCTTTAAAACTAAGCATGCTGTAGACGTAGAGTGATTCACTCTAAATCCATGCTGTCTGTCATTAAAAGTCACATACCGTTCAATATGGTATTTTAAACAATACTCAAACAGTTTCAGGAACACTGAGGATGATACAATTGGTCTGTAATTTTCTATATCACTCTGATCTTTGAATTTATCCTTTACTAAAGGTAAAATAACTCCAAAAGTCATTCTTTCAGGCAAGTATCCATGTGTGACAAAAGACGAAAAGAGTTTAGCTAATAACTTCACTAAATATTCAGAACCATGTTTGATATGATTTGAATGAACATTATCGTAACCAATGACATGCTTAAGGTCACTAATTCCTTTACATACATCATTTATATTAATATTTCCTAATAACTGTCCTTTTCTTACATTTGCATTTAATTTTGTGGTAAGGTACTGGTACTTTAAATTAGATATATTTTGGCATTTTTCGTCATCAAAGATGCCTTTAAACCTCTGAGAGAATTTTTCAGCTATAAGAATTGCTTCACATTCACCTTCTATTTTCATATTAATATAGGATTTATTTTTCTTTGTCTTCCTCACTTCTTTCCAAAACACGTTATATCTTTTATTCGCCAAAGAATCAGCTAATTTGTCATTTATAATCTGGTTTTCATTTGTTTTTATATATCTTAGTGCTTTTTTAAATGCTTTTCTAGTCTCTTTCATATGATCAAGTATATCTCCAGATAAGGGACATCCTATTTTTTTCCATATTAAAAATCTCTCTCTAGCAATTTTATACAAGTGGGATACATGATCATTCCAACCAGGTTTAATGTGTTCCTTTCTTTTTGGCACAACAGTATATTCATTAGTTGAATTTATCATAACATCCACAAGAGTTTTATATAATATAATCAATTTCAATAATATGATCTTTATTTGTACATTTATATACACAACAGTCCAAACAATCCAATTTCATCAAACCCAACTGCATAATGCTTTAATTTACTTTATCTTTGTAAGTCGTTGTTACTTCATTAGAGGAAAACAGCGACCAGTTTACAAATTGTGAAAAATGAGAATCTGTTTTTATTACAGTATGTGCCATCTTAATATTAAGGTTGAAAGTTATAGGGAAATGGTCATAGAGAGCAAGATCATAGCGCACAGTTATATCAGAAACAAAACTGCTTAGACTTTGTGATAGAACAACATGATCCAACCAACTAACTGTACTCTTGCTTGGACACAAATAAGTAAAAGTATCAAGTGGCAACACTGAGTCACCAACCTTCATATTCTTGTTCATAATAAAATTCATCAATTCATTCCAAAATCTACCCTTTCTATAATTTGCATTAAAATCGCCGCTTATAATTAAGTTGTTAATATTTTGCTCTTCAATAAGATTATCAAGCATAGCGAGTGACTGTCTGTATTCATCTATTGCATCATCATTTTGCTTATCGCACGGTAGATAGACATTTACTATAAAATATTTCTGATTTTCCGAAGATAATATAATTCCTAAAATCCTATCATTACAATAAACAGGATTGATAAATTTACTTAAACTTTTCCTCCATAAAATAGCAACTCCCTTAGATGGCCTACCCTCTACTATCCCATCAGTGGTTTTATCTTCTACGTAAGCTACACAGTCAAAGGAATCATTGATTGTATTCATATATGGCAAATCTTCTTCAAGTAACATTAGTTCCTGCAGTAGAATTATATCATACTCATTCGATAATGTTTTTACAGTTTCTAAGTTGTTTCTAACAGAATTACAATTAAAAGAGACACAACTAAGTATATTAATAGCTAGAGGGAAATCTATGAATTATTCCTAGACTTTGACGTGTAATATTTTCTCACCACAACGCTTTTCGGCCAACATTCAGCAAGAAGTAACTGATCTCTCTCCTCTATGTCAACTGTTAATTTAAAAGATTTCCAATCTCTTACAAGATACTGCGATTCTAGTTCTTTACAATCAACAACATTAACATCAAGTTCATCTTTAATGTATTGAATAATATCATTGCTCTCAGAATCCAAGTCGACATTACCTACATAAATATCACTGTTCTGCGTGTTCCTTTAAATTTGGTGTTGCTTACTGCTTTAGTCCCCCTTACACCAACATTACGACGCCGCTTCTGATCCTGGGTGGGGGGCTGGGCTTCATCGTTCCGTTTTCTATTATGAGGGGGGACTCCAGTAGGTGGGCGTCGTCTCCGTTGTACCTGAGTATACCCCTCTTCATCTTGAACATTATTGCTGGTACGCGTATAACTGGGTTCCTTTTTGCTATTTTCCTGTTGTTTCTTGTGTCTTGGGTCAGTGCTACGTGTCGTTGACTGTGAAGCAACATCGATGTTGGGAGTTCCTCCATCCTTAGTCGAGAAATCAACAGGGTTGGATTTCTCGCCTCCTTCACACAACACTTCTCGGTAGCTTGGCAGCAACAGGGGTGACACAGTATCATCAGCTCTTGTAATATCCACATCTTGTTCTCCATCAACATCAATTTGGGACAAACTTGGTGCAGACGGTTCGCCAACTGTACTCAGCAAAACTTCAATGTCCTCTCTCAGTGGTTTAGGAAGACTGTTACAATCATTAACATTAGTAGCATTTTTATCATCGAGAATCTTATCCAAGTGTTTAAAAAACTATCTCTTTTGACTGATTCGAACATTTCATTCTGCTTCTTCTGTTTCAAAATTCCTTTGATTTCCATTAGTTCTTCTTTAATGAAAAATTGGTCTTCTATCATACTAATACAATTTAGTCTTACGTCCTTCATTTCTTGTAGTTCTCCTTTTAACTCAAATACCTGGTGAGTAAGTTTTTCAATAAAACTTCCAATAACCTCAAATCCAGATGATGGAGGAAAACAATTATGTTCAGCAGTCACAAAACGCGGAAGCTTAATTTGTTCATCATCACACTTTTGGAAAAGGTCGATAATATCTGCAAAGTTTTCTCTTGACTTATTTTCCGACCTTCTCCACACAGGTTTCATTTTAACTACATTAAACAAAGTCTCCTTGGCATGCTTTATCTTGTTTTCATCATAAAAGACAGTACATACATTTATGATGTCATTTTTGCACTTTGAATGTCTCGCTGACTGAACATAAGTTAATATAGCATTCTCATTATAATCAACTGTTGTTTGATCCATCTTCGCTCACTTGAATAGCAAGGGCAGCCAACACACAGCAACTTATGGCCTCTCACCTCCTTCACCACCGCTGCTGTACTGTTGTGGAACTCCCATTCACGACGCCGTGTTGTTGTTTACTTTGAACCCAGACCATCGTTATTATCCGCGGCTCAAGTAACTGTTGCTGTTGCTGTCTGCTGGTTAGTGCAGGGTCACGTAACATTAAATATATTCACAATTATCACCACAAATCGCATTATGACCAGGAAAATGAACAAAACCGAGAAAGAGAAAACCCACGTGTTACCGCGAGAGAGTCAAGTCGCACTTGACTAGGCAAGGTTAGGAGGGGTGAAGGTTAGGTTCTGTTAGATTGCGTTAGTTGTTTATAGTTAGTTAGGTTAGGTAAGGTTAAGAGGGGTGAAGGTTAGGTTCTGTTAGATTGCGTTAGTTGTTTATAGTTAGTTAGGTTAGGCAAGGTTAGGAGGGGTGAAGGTTAGGTTCTGTTAGATTGCGTTAGTTGTTTATAGTTAGTTAGGTTAGGTAAGGTTAGGAGGGGTGAAGGTTAGGTAAGGTTAGATTGCGTTAGTTGTTTATAGTTAGTTAGGTTAGGAGGGGTGAAGGTTAGGTTCTGTTAGATTGCGTTAGTTGTTTATAGTTAGTTAGGTTAGGTAAGGTTAGGAGGGGTGAAGGTTAGGTTCTGTTAGATTGCGTTAGTTGTTTATAGTTAGTTAGGTTAGGTAAGGTTAGGAGGGGTGAAGGTTAGGTTCGGTTAGATTGCGTTAGTTGTTTATAGTTAGTTAGGTTAGGTAAGGTTAGGAGGGGTGAAGGTTAGGTTCGGTTAGATTGCGTTAGTTGTTTATAGTTAGTTAGGTTAGGCAAGGTTAGGAGGGGTGAAGGTTAGGTTCGGTTAGATTGCGTTAGTTGTTTATAGTTAGTTAGGTTAGGTAAGGTTAGGAGGGGTGAAGGTTAGGTTCGGTTAGATTGCGTTAGTTGTTTATAGTTAGTTAGGTTAGGCAAGGTTAGGAGGGGTGAAGGTTAGGTTCTGTTAGATTGCGTTAGTTGTTTATAGTTAGTTAGGTTAGGCAAGGTTAGGAGGGGTGAAGGTTAGGTTCTGTTAGATTGCGTTAGTTGTTTATAGTTAGTTAGGTTAGGCAAGGTTAGGAGGGGTGAAGGTTAGGTTCTGTTAGATTGCGTTAGTTGTTTATAGTTAGTTAGGTTAGGCAAGGTTAGGAGAGGTGAAGGTTAGGTTCTGTTAGATTGCGTTAGTTGTTTATAGTTAGTTAGGTTAGGCAAGGTTAGGAGGGGTGAAGGTTAGGTTCTGTTAGATTGCGTTAGTTATTTATAGTTAGTTAGGTTAGGCAAGGTTAGGAGGGGTGAAGGTTAGGTTCTGTTAGATTGCGTTAGTTGTTTATAGTTAGTTAGGTTAGGCAAGGTTAGGAGGGGTGAAGGTTAGGTTCTGTTAGATTGCGTTAGTTGTTTATAGTTAGTTAGGTTAGGCAAGGTTAGGAGGGGTGAAGGTTAGGTTCTGTTAGATTGCGTTAGTTGTTTATAGTTAGTTAGGTTAGGCAAGGTTAGGAGGGGTGAAGGTTAGGTTCGGTTAGATTGCGTTAGTTGTTTATAGTTAGTTAGGTTAGGCAAGGTTAGGAGGGGTGAAGGTTAGGTTCGGTTAGATTGCGTTAGTTGTTTATAGTTAGTTAGGTTAGGCAAGGTTAGGAGGGGTGAAGGTTAGGTTCTGTTAGATTGCGTTAGTTGTTTATAGTTAGTTAGGTTAGGCAAGGTTAGGAGGGGTGAAGGTTAGGTTCGGTTAGATTGCGTTAGTTGTTTATAGTTAGTTAGGTTAGGCAAGGTTAGGAGGGGTGAAGGTTAGGTTCGGTTAGATTGCGTTCGTTGTTTATAGTTAGTTAGGTTAGGCAAGGTTAGGAGGGGTGAAGGTTAGGTTCTGTTAGATTGCGTTAGTTGTTTATAGTTAGTTAGGTTAGGCAAGGTTAGGAGGGGTGAAGGTTAGGTTCGGTTAGATTGCGTTAGTTGATAGGTGTAAGTGAATGACAACAATATTCCGATATAGGACCGTTCTCCTTAATTGAAGATACCGGTATTTAAATCTATAATACTTTAGCGTAGTAGAATTGCGCATTATCAAGTTTGTTTTCCTGATTTAGCACTCAATTCCTTTATCAAGTTCGTTATGGAATTGGCAGGACTTCTCATACTTGGTTAAATTTACGGCCTTTTGTTGTCAAAGTGACTGTGAGGGAAATGACCTGTAGGCGAATATACCTTAAGGGGAGTGACCTGTTTTTGTTCTGTCCTTTTCTATCTTTCTCTGGCTTGTATCCATTTGGCCCCATTCAGCCTACTGTTTTAAGACGTTTATCCCCATCCAGGTGTCAATTTTGTACTGGTGAGCGGTAGCGAGCCAGCATATTTTTGTTTGACAGCAGGCTAAATTTGTACATTTTTCGATAGAAAAATGTCTCCGGCGAAGCCGGATTTCTTCATATAATGCTGGCTCGCTATCGCTCGCCAGGAAGAAATCGACACCTAGATGGGGATAAACGTCTTAAAATAGTTGGCTGAATGAGGCCGAATGGATACAAGCCAGAGAAAGAGAGAAAAGGACAGAAATAACAAAAAGCAGGTCACCCCCCTTAATCATTTTGGGCCCACCTGCCTCATGACTCATCCATCAGCCACAACTCACGTTTGTCTTATAACATTCTGCTCACCTCATTAAGTACCTGTTCTCGAATCTGCTCTTTGTGTGTAATAGTCTAATAGAAATATAAAACAGATTGTTTTCAACTTGTCACAACCTTCATTCGTTACCTATACAATACTTAGTTTAAGCTTTTGATTACAACTGGATTATATTTTGTTCTTGCAGTCACCTATTCTGTCCTTGATGAGGCCAAAGTTTCGTCGAGAAAACACACACACACACACACACACACACACACACACACACACACACACACACACACACACACACACACACACACCCCTTAGGCTATGATGTGTACTTGAACCAAGGTACAGTACTCTGCACAAGTTTCGTTTCTCTCAGATTTTAATTTTGAAGTCAAAATGGTACTATTGAATTGTTGAATAAGATACTACTCTATAAATTCAATTGTACTATTTATACTTACACAAGTAAAATTTGAGAGAGGAAGGGTACTTGTGAAGGGGACTGTACTTTACCGGTAGGCTCACCCTAAATGGCACGGCAGTAAGGCGGTGTAGGCAATTATAGTCTACCATTAATTTGACCCTACCTACCTACCCATTCTTGCCACTCCAAGGTTCTCTCTGTATCGCTAGACATAGATCTACCTATGTGTGTGGGGCTGTTGATCATCTACCGGTATTTATTCATCTCTCGGACTCTCCCTATTCTTTTATATATCTAAGTATGTATAATCTGTCTAAGTACCTTATTTACAATCTGTCTCTATAGATACCGTATCTGTAATCGGCCTATCTAAATATCTATAATTATATATTTAAGTCTATATTTTGTATAATGTTTAGTCTATCGTATAATTAACTATTCATCCAATAAGCTCACGACGCCCCCAGTTTACCACATGTCTTACTACGGCTTCATCTTTCAGTCATTCTCAGAACTACTCCACCTTCCTTCACAAGCCTTCGTCCCACCTCATCCGTCTCTTACACTTTCCTTTCCATAGTTATTTATCCATCTATATCTACCGATTAACCCCTTCTGTACCAGCGACATCTTTCTAATTTTATTTTAGCTATATTTAGACGATTGTGTGCTGTTTAAAAAGGGTCTCCAGCAATTGACAGGCTTTGAACTATTTCACTTAACCCATTTTACTCCCACAGATCCTTCTTAAACTGCACAAAGTCGTCTAAATATGCTAGAATATAATTACAAAGACGTTGCCGGTACAGAAGGGGTTAATGTTTTATTTATCTGATTGTAAAATTAACCACCACGTGTATCTACTTTCGTAAGATTCCTTGTATTATACCCCCTCCCAATTAGCTACATGTATTATTACCGCTTCATCTTTCAATGATTCTCAGAAATCTCTCTCTCTCTCCTTTGCTATCCTATCCTTCCGCTTCTACCCATCTACTATAGCTTTACCTATTTAGCTTCATCCACCACATATAATACTAATAATAATAATAATAATAATAATAATAAACGGTTTATTAAAGAATGGCAGCCTCATGAGCTGAAAATACACATTTTACAATTTAGTGGATGCACATGAGATGTACAGATATGAGGATGGTAAGCTTAGTTTACAAACAAAATAAATAAATACAATAATGATGCATGTGCAGAATACAAATTATCATAAAATAACCATGAGAGTAAGTGATATACAGTACATATACACATTTATTTACTTACTCATATACAGAACATACGTATATACACGTACGTGCGTACATACATATACATACATATATAGGAACATAAGAACATGCAGTAAGTGTGCACATGTCCGTATACACAAACGCTCACGTATGCACACAAACATACATACATACAGAAACTGTTTTGGTATGGTCAGGGTGAAGAGGGTGCAGGTACTACAATGGGAGGTTAATCCTCGGTAGTGTAGGTGTGTGTGTGTGTGTGTGTGTGTGTGTATAGGCTACTGTAGCTGTACCCATGACCTATTATAGCTTTACCCATTTAGCTTCATCCACCACATATAGCTGTACCCGTGACCTATTATAGCTTTATAGCTTTACCCATTAGCTTCATCCACCACATATAGCTGTACCCATGACCTATTATAGCATTTACCCATTTAGCTTCATCCACCACATATATCTGTACCCATGACCTATTATAGCTTTACCCATTTAGCTTCATCCACCACATATAGCTGTACCCGTGACCTATTATAGCTTTACCTATTTAGCTTCATCCACCACATACTGTATAGCTGTACCCGTGACCTATTATAGCTTTACCCATTGAGCTTCATCCACCACATATATCTGTACCCATGATCTACTGTAGCTGCACCCGTCTCCATCCACCACATAAAGCTGTACTCGTCACTTACTGTAGCTTTACCCATTTAGCTTTATCCACCACATATAGCTGTACCCGTCTCCTTCATACACCACATATAGCTGTACCCATCACTTACTGTAGTGTTATCCATTTAGCTTCATCCACCACATATAGCTTTGCCCATCACCTACTATAGCTTTACCTATGAGCTCACCTTTCACCTCGCCCCTAGCACATGTCTCCGGAAATAGGTGGGTGTCCCTTTGAAACCACCATTTATATGTATATTACTTTATGCTAATGATGGGGGCTATGTTAAGGTGTGTGTGTGTGGGGGCTAGGGTGAAGGTGGTGGTGGTGATGGGGGCTATGTTAAGATGTGTGTGTGGGGGCTAGGGTGAAGGTGGTGGTGGTGATGGTGATGTGGTTAAGGTGTGTGTGGGGGCTAGGGTGAAGGTGGTGGTGGTGATGGGGGCTATGTTAAGGTGTGTGTGTGGGGGCTAGGGTGAAGGTGGTGGTGGTGATGGTGATGTGGTTAAGGTGTGTGTGTGGGGCTAGGGTGAAGGTGGTGGTGGTGATGGTGATGTGGTTAAGGTGTGTGTGTGGGGGCTAGGGTGAAGGTGGTGGTGGTGATGGTGATGTGTTTGATGGTATGGTTGCTATAGTATTGGTGGTAGTTACCTCTGCCAACAAAGTTGGACGGAGGTTATGATTATGCCTCCATTTGTCTATTTGTCTGTCCGCTTGTTTGCCTGTAAACAAAATATCTAAATATATTATGAACCGATTTTCACAAACGTTGGTGGGCAGGGAGGAGGATATGTGTCATTGTTGTGGTTGTGGTTGTTGTGGTAGTGGTTGTGATTGTTGTGGTAGTGGTTGTGGTCGTGTTTGTTCCACAACGGATGCAGGTGGAACACGTCACTTCCTATCACACACACACACACACACACACACACACACACAGATAGACAGCTAGTTTATTGACCACAGCTTACATTTTTACAATAGTATATAATACAAACACTTTACAAAGTTCGAATATAGAATATAGAACTTTATAATTTTAAACTACAACTGTAGTCCAACATAAAATTAATATCGTTATTTATTTATAACATCAAATCATTAAAGGTAAACACTTTCATATTATTACATACACATTACCAAATATTAAAGATAAACAGACAAAATATCGTGAACCACTTTACATAATAACATCAGGCATACACTGGTTTGAGAATAGATTTTCCATGGTTTCGAAGTTGTGAGTCTTATATGTTGTGTGAGTGAACCATTTTGGACTACGTGTCGTTCCGTTTGTATTTCACCACAAACACATAAGTCTTTCTTCAAGAGGTAAACGCCCGCGACCCCGTCTGTCCCATCTCCTTGTTATGTCTCACACGCTAAGGAATGACCACTCACACGAAACCTAGTGAAAGATATTCGGTGAATTTCGTTTATGGTATGTTTATTCTTGTAAAACACACACACACACACACACACACAGCCCGTAGCCTAGTAGGTAGAGCTCTCGTCTCACACACGAGGGGTCGGGGGTTCAATTCCCGGCCGGGCGGAGACAAATTGGGCTTGTCTCCTTTCATGTGTTAGCCTCAGTTCACCTAGCTGTAAATAGGTACCTGGAATAAGTGGACGACGTTGTGACGTCCCATCTGGGGTTGGCAAAAATGGTACAAGGCGAGATGGGTATCATATGGTTCACCTAAGCTGATGGCTACCTAAGCCTTCGGGCGAGACGGTGCCGTCTATAGTGAGAATGGTACCATACAGATCCACCCTAAGCCTTCGTTTCCGATGTCGCCAATTGGCTAAAAATACAGACTACACACACATCCACAGCCATTCCAACAGTACATAGAACACTTAACATGCATTTCACGCAATACATTCCCAGTTAAGGAGGCGCGATAATAATGAGCTTGGCTCGCATTGCGTGGATTCCCCTTGACGAACAAGTAACTGAGTAACGTTTATATACATAATTCGAAATTGAGAAACAGGCAGTAGGAGTTATATTATAAAACAGGCAGTTAGGAGTTATATTATAAAACAGGCAGTTAGGAGTTATATTATAAAACAGGCAGTTAGGAGTTATATTATAAAACAGGCAGTTAGGAGTTATATTATAAAACAAATTTATATAATTCTATCATTGTTAGCGTCAGCTTGGGAAATGTATTAATTTGCGTATTATTTAAAGACGGGAAGCTAGGTGAAGGACGTGATGTTGTCGAGAGAGAGAGAGAGAGAGAGAGAGAGAGAGAGAGAGAGAGAGAGAGAGAGAGTTAGAGTTAGAGAAAGGGAGAGAGAGAGAGTGAGAAAAAAATGTATATACTGTATATGCTCATACAGACCATACAGGTGTAGTAGGGTCAGGTGTGGGTTTAAAGGTGAAGAAGGTGATGCTGGAAGAGAGAGAGAGAGAGAGAGAGAGAGAGAGAGAGAGAGAGAGAGAGAGAGAGAGAGAGAGAGAGAGAGAGCAGGACATAGCAACAAGGATATGAAGAGGTTCAAAAGAATGAAGTGTGTGAGAATGGTACTTGTAGTTGTAAATATTATACAGGTAATAATTGTATAGGGAGACTTAGAGGATGTGCTGTAGGAAAAATGTGGTGGAAAGCTTTAAGAGTAAATTTCTAAGATGAAATTTGGCTGATGTGAAGTTGATCATAAAATAGGAAGGTTCAAGTGAGATGTTTTTTTTAATCAACAAAATTATGCGTTTACTTTCAATCCATAAACTTCTATCTAGCTTTTAAAAAATACCCCCAAGAACCTCCTTGAAGATAAATTGTGCATATTCCGGTAGAAACATGCACCGGCCTAATGCTGGTTCCTTCTAAATTGCAGGCTTGCTAACGCTCGCCAGGAACAAATCAACACCTAAATGGCACGAAAGGTCTTAAAATCGTCAAACAAATGTGGCGAATGTCTTAAAATATGAAAACTAATGGGGTTAATATGAGGGAGGAGAGGGTCCAGACAGACCCCCCCCCCCCCCACCTCCAAATCAAGCGATTTAAAAGCCTGTGTCGATAAGCCAATTTTTGACAGGTAGTATTTTAGTAGGTGACAGGGAAGACGGCAGGCACTTGGTGACTATTGAAATAATGATAACTTTGATATCGTGTGTGTGTGTGTGTGTGTGTGTGTGTGTGTGTGGTGTGTGTGTGACTTTGGGTGTCGTGGTGATGCGGAAGGTGCAATTAAGGTTTGAGGTTGTTTGTTAGTGATAAGACCGTGATATGACTGTATTGCTACAGTAGAATCACATTGAGTAGATACATGCGTTTCCTTATTTTATTTATGAATGGTAGAGATGTTGATGAGAGACATTTGTGGGTTTAAGGGAGGTTTTTAGTCGATTCCCTAGACTTCCATCAAGCTTAAAATTACTCCCCCTTTCAAGATAAATTTGTACATTTTCGGTAGACCAGGAAAAAATAGACACCTAAATGGCACGAATGGTCTTAAAATTGACAGAAATGGGGCGAGGGTTCTTAAAATCGCCAAACTAATGGGGAAAGCGTCTTTAAATCTCATAAGCAATGGGGCTAAACATGAGGGAGAAAGAGGTTCAGAACAAAAATCTGGGAAATCAACCCCTTAAATATACATAAGTGTGGATATCGGTGTGGTGTGAAATTAAATGGGATAATTAATTAGAAGGTCGCTGATTCGAAGTCTAAACGTTAGAACAATAGCAAATCGAAATGTTTGATGAAAAACGTGTGTGGGTGTAAAGCCGGTATCACACGAGAGCTTTTACAGTATAGTCAACATTCGATCGTCAACAAATTTCTGGCAACATTTCTGGAATATTTTGCACTGGTATCGGAAACTAGACTGATGATAGATGAATTTAGGTAACAGAAAAATATTAAATGTTGGCCTCATAAGCTGCCAGACCAGTGTTGAGGATAAATGTTGAGTGAAAAAGCGCTCGTGTGATACCGGCTTAAGTGGGTACCGGTGTATGCTAGCTGTGGGAACTGGTATGATACCGGTGTGGGTGTGGGAGAGATGGGCTAACTGAGAGAGTGAGTGGGAGTGAGTTATATATTTGGTTTTAGGGTGTGGCAACTGATAGACGTTTTTGGTGTTACTCAGTAATGTGTGCGTGTGTTATTCACTTGCTTGTTTCGTCAAGGGGAATCCACGCAATGCGAGCTAAGCTCATTATTATCGCGCCTCCTTAACTGGGAATGTATTGCGTGAAATGCATGTTAAGTGTTTATGTATCGTTGGAATGGCTGTGGATGTGTGTGTAATCTGTATTTTAGCCAATTGGCGACATCTGGAAACGAAGGCTTAGGGTTAATCTGTATGGTACCATTCTCACTACGGTACCAGTCTCACCCGAAGGCTTAGGTTGACCAGTAGCTTAGGTGAACCATATGATACCCATCTCGCCTTGTACCATTTTTGCCAACCCCAGATGGGACGTCACAACGTCGTCCACTTATTCCAGGTACCTATTTACAGCTAGGTGAACTGAGGCTAACACATGAAAGGAGACAAGCCCAATTTGTCTCCGCCCGGCCGGGGGATTGAACCCCCGATCCCTCGTGTGTGAGACGAGAGCGCTACCTACTAGGCTACGGGCTGTGTGTGTGTGTGTGTGTGTGTGTGTGTGTGTGTGTGTGTGTGTGTGTGTGTGTGTGTGTGTGTGTGTGTGTGTGTGTGTGTGTTATTAGGTTTCAGGGTGTGGCAACTGATAGACGCTTTTGGTGTATGTATGTACGTGTGTGTGTGTGTTTGTTTGTTTTAGGGTGTGGCAACTGATAGACGTTTTTGATGTGTGTGTGTGTGTGTGTTTATGTTTTAGGGTGTGGCAACTGATAGACGTTTTTGATGTGTGTGTGTGTGTTTATGTTTTAGGGTGTGGCAACTGATAGACGTTTTTCATTGTGTGTGTGTGTGTGTGAGAGAGAGATAGAGAGAGACAGACTGGTGAGGGAAGGATACAGATATAGGATAAACGGAAGTGAGAGAGAGAGATATAAGTATAACACAAACGGAAGTGAGAGTGAGAGATATAAGTATAACACAAACGGAAGTGAGAGAGAGAGATATAAGTATAACACAAACGGAAGTGAGAGAGAGAGATATAAGTATAACACAAACGGAAGTGAGAGAGAGAGATATAAGTATAACACAAACGAATAATGCGTTGTGTAAGTCATAGCATTAAGGGGAGATTTCCACTTCAGGGATTTTTTTCTTGACTCCTTTCTCCTCATGTTTAGTCCCATTGCTTTTGATATTCTAAGACGTCCGCCCCATTATTTTGACGATTTTAAGAACTTTCGACCCATTTCTGTAAATTTTAAGACCTTTCGTGCCATTTAGGTGTCGATTTTATCCTGGCGAGCGATAGCGAGCTGTAATATAAGAGGAACCGGCTTTCAGCCGGGAAATTTACAAATTTATCTTGAAAGAGGGGTCAAGGGGGTGAAATTTTTAGATTGCTGGAGGAGTAGAAAACAAACTAAAAACCTCCCCTTAACCTTTTCTATGCTATCCCGAACGGAATATATTATCTTCTTGTGAATGTTTGACCTATACCCTGTTTCTGTTCAACTGGCGGTAAATGAATTGCAAAGTTCCCATCAAGAGATATATTTATATCGGTTATTTTGAAGAGGTTTATAGTTAAATAGGGTGCTAATGATATATACACTCATTAATAGTTAAATAGGGTGCTAATGATATATACACTCATTAATAGTTAAATAGGGTGCTAATGATATATACACTCATAATAGTTAAATAGGGTGCTAATGATATATACACTCTCATTAATATGATGCAAGGACACAGTAGTTTCATATTTGCCATTAAAGGGGGTGGGGGGAGGGGGGACCTGCTTTTTGTTATTTCTGTCCTTTTCTCTCTTTCTCTGGCTTGTATCCATTCGGCCCCATTCAGCCAACTATTTTAAGACTTAATCCCCATCTAGGTGTCGATTTCTTCCTGGCGAGCGATAGCGAGCCAGCATTATATGAAGAAATCCGGCTTCGCCGGAGACATTTTTCTCTCGAAAAATGTACAAATTTAGCCTGTTGTCAAACACAAATAATAAATATGCTGGCTCGCTACCGCTCACCAGTAAAAAATTTACACCTGGATGGGGATAAAAGTCTTAAAACAGTAGGCTGAATGGGGCCAAATGGATACAAGCCACAGAAAGATAAAAAAAAGGACAGAACAAAAACAGGTCACCCCCCTTAAGTATCGACAAATGTACTGCTAAAGGATTCAATTTATCGTCAGCTGAAAAGAAACAGTATAGGTTAGGTTAGGTATTTGTATTTATTTGCAAGTTATATTTAAGCATTTGGAAGATTCATAAAGGATCATCATTTTTGTCGTAGAGTGTACATTTTAAACGAAAGGGTTGATCTCCCAGACAACTATCCGCCACACCTGTGTTCACCACCACCGCACGTCAATACTTCTACTACACAACACACCCACCGGAGACACACAGACATACACACACACACACACACACACACACACACACACACCACACATATACACACACCACACACACACACACACACACACACACACACACACACACACACACACACACACACACACACACACACACACACACACACATATGTTTCGTGCTGACCGCAAGGACCGGGGCAAGGTTCGTATCCACCAGAATCCTAAAGGTTTTTTCGGCCATAGCGACGGAGAGAATTGTATCGTGGTTCCTCCCTAACCATGCTGCTATCAGCATGTGTTAGCCTACACATCTCACCAACACAAAGTGCATCTGCGTATGTACAGTACTTGGTGGGAAGCCAGGCAGCTCACGGTCGCCAAAGGTCGCATGAAACCTCGTAGTTAAGGTAGAATAAGTATAGGTTTAAGAAAAACGCTGTAGATTTTCAGCCTCAGGGTTGCAATGAACGATAAATCGACAATTATTTATTTACACACACAGTTAGAGAGTGAGCTTGAGTTAGTTACACAGATGCAGACTGTACTCATCTTGCGGTCCCTAGTAAGCAGTCCGGACTTAAATCTCTCATAGTATTTGCTAAGCTATATATAGACCTTGGTATTTGCTACAAGTGGAAAATAAGGACAGTAAAGCAGATAGACAGACAGACAGGCAGACAGAGAAAGGGAGACAGGACAGAACCAAAAACATTAGAGGGAAGGACGGACAATATTATAAATAATATATACAGTACTGGTAGTGCTTGTAAAACATTGTGGCATAGTTGAGTATATAAGTCAATACCCGGTACTCGTATCCCACCAAGGACCCATACCACACACCAGAGACACTTCAGTAGAAAGATATATATATATATATATATATATATATATATATATATATATATATATATATATGCGTTTTAATTTTGGTATATTTATTCAGTCCTTAATGTAACTAGAATATTGTGTACCGTACCACATTCTTCATTTCGTACCGTGGAGTGTGACAATGGACACTGACATTTCCGGCAACCGCGGTATTCTGGGCTCCGGGTTATCTAACTTCCGGCAGATAGCACTGTATGTGTGGGAGTGACGTCATTACTGTGGTGCCGCGACCCTCACACCCTAAACCAACCCTCATTCTTCTTTAGTGATACCGGTCGGCTCTGGTATTTGGATTGTTGGTAGTGTAATGGTTTAGATGCTTATGTTCTGGGTGTGGTGTCCCGAGTTCGAATCCCGGGAGGACCATATGCTTTAATTTGTTTATTCAAGTGCATGGGGGTTTGTAATTGATGATTCATGGTAAGAACGGGGTGTTACTTGATATAAATGTTAAGAATTGTACTTTTACTGTAGTTTTTTTATTTTGTACCTCCGGAAGTTATGTTATTGACTTTGTTTGTGTGTCTGTCCGTAAGCAAGATATCTTACAAAGTTATGAATTTATGTTTACGACATTTGGTGAGCAGCTAGGATATGCACCACGGAAAAAGTGATTCAATTAAGGGGAGGTATTTAGTCTGTTCCCTACGTTTTCATCAAGCATAAAATTACACCCCTAGATCCCCTTTCAATATAAATTTGTACATTTTTCGGTAGAAAAATGTCCCGGCCTGAGGCCGGTTGCTCTTAAATTACAGGCTCGCTATCGCTCGCCAGGAAAAAATCGACACCTTAATGGCACGAAAGTTCTTAAAATTGACATAAATGGGGTTGTCTTAACATGTCCAAACTACTAGGGCAAACGTCTTAAAATCTCAAAAGCAATGGGGCTAAACATAAGGGATAAAGGGGTCCAGAAAAAAATCTCTCAAGTGGAAATCTCCCCTTAAGGAGGCGATCAGGATCACATCCTGGAACTCGGATCCAGAAGAAAATATAAGCCTACGATATTGATGGTAAAGAACCAGTCAGCGTAGGCGTAGGTATGCGCTCTATCGAGTGCCCCTCTTGTTGGTTATATTTTGATGGGCTCCGGGTTCTCTGTCTTCCGGTACGTATTATCACGTGTGTGTGACGTCATTATTACTGTGACCTGCCGGTGACTCTCCCTAAACGACCCGAACCCAACCCTGATTCATGTGTGTGTGTGTGTGTGTGACGTGGTTCTTGTACTGCGATCTTCACACCATAACCCATCCCTGGATCTTTAACTAACCTTTTTTTATATCATGCCGACCACATTTTTATAATCCGTATCCAACCTCTTCATTCATGTTGGGAAGGCCCTCTCGTAACGAATATATTAACCTCTTCATTCATGTTGGGAAGGCCCTCTCGTAACGAATATATTAACCTCTTCATTCATGTTGGGAAGGCCCTCTCGTAACGAATATATTAACCTCTTCATTCATGTTGGGAAGGCCCTCTCGTAACGAATATATTAACCTCTTCATTCATGTTGGGAAGGCCCTCTCGTAACGAATATATTAACCTCTTCAATCATGTTGGGAAGGCCCTCTCGTAACGAATATATTAACCTCTTCAATCATGTTGGGAAGGCCCTCTCGTAACGAATATATTAACCTCTTCATTCATGTTGGGAAGGCCCTCTCGTAACGAATATATTAACCTCTTCATTCATGTTGGGAAGGCCCTCTCGTAACGAATATATTAACCTCTTCAATCATGTTGGGAAGGCCCTCTCGTAACGAATATATTAACCTCTTCATTCATGTTGGGAAGGCCCTCTCGTAACGAATATATTAACCTCTTCAATCAGACGAGTTCTTTATTAACACTACTGTCAGACATTTTGCTAGCACAGGAAAAACCTTTAGTGAATAGACAAATAATTTGAGGAGGAGCACTTTATTGACAATGTTGCTTCTTCGAGTCACTAACCGTTAGTGACCGGAAGAAGCTAGCTGTGAAACGTTGTCAATAAAGTGGACCTCTTCAAATGGGTTATTTCTTCAGTCTATTAACTTTTCGAAGTTCATTTTAACGGATATAAGGTTCATGTACCTTCTCGATACACTTTGTAACCCTCCTATGTTAAATAAAATCGTTTTAGGGTAGGTAGAATGAAGACAATTTTGTGTGAGTTTATGTGTGGATGTGATTTTATGTGCATTCAGAAATTATAATAATAGTAATGAAACTATATTATAATTGACCCAAAAAGTAAATGACATGCGTTTATAAATGCAGATGTTATGATTTGGACAAAGAACATACTGTAATAGGTTTGGACCATGGTTTGGACAAAGAACATACTGTACAAAGGAGTACAAAGGAGTACAAAGGAAATCAAGCAACAACATATCTAGTGACCCTTCTAGGTTGCTTGTCCTCCAAAACACTGAGGATCAAGTGTCCAAACAGTGGTTTAGAGTGGGTAAGGGAACATTGGAAAGGGAATTACTGCCCTGGAACTAATGTCCGTGGCAGGATTAGGAAGTTAGTAGAGGACAGATGGGTTAGTAACTGAGGGGGGATAAAATAAAGTTATTAATTTACAAACGCAGTCAGTCGCGGGTTTGATGCGAGATATTTGTCTAGGCGGAGTTTAAATGAATCAACGGTGCTGCAGTCTATAACGTTTCGGGGAAGCCCATTCCACAAGTTGACAACTCGATTGAAGAAGAAATTCTTAGATTCGTGCAAGTTAAAAGATTTACCAATAATTTTGCAACCGTTTCCCCGCGTGTAATTAGATTGGTCGATAGTGAAGTACTTACTACAGTTCATATTGTCGATGCCTTTGATGATTTTGAACACTTGAATTAAGTCACCTCTTAATCTGCGCTGGGTTAAAGGAAATAAATTTAATTCTCTAAGACGCTCTTCGTATGGTTTGTTCTTTAGGCTAGGTATCATTTTGGTAACTCTACGTTGAACTCGTTCTAGCTTGTTTATATCTTTTTGGTAATAAGGGCACCAGGATTGAACGCAGTATTCCAGAAGAGGGCGGACTAAGGAATTGTAAAGGGTTAGGATAACTTCTTTGGATTTATGCTCAAATGACCTGCCTATAAAGCCAATTATTTTGTTTGCCTTCTTAACAACTTCTGAACATTGTTGGCTCGGTTTTAGGTTACTCGATATTGTTACTCCCAAATCGGTTTCTCTGTTTACATTCTTAAGCGGAGTGCCATTCATCGAATAGTTTGCTTTCTCATTTAGGTATCCGATATGTAGTACTTTACATTTATCCGCATTGAAACTCATTTGCCAAATTTGGGCCCAACATGACAATATATCTAGATTGTGTTGCATATCGTCAACTTGTTCTTTTGAGAGTACGCTATTTGCAATTTTTGTATCGTCAGCAAATTTTGAGATTGTACAGGTGAGACCCTCATCTATGTCGTTGATGTAAATTAGAAAGAGAATTGGTCCTAGTACCGATCCCTGGGGTACCCCGCTACTTACATTGGTCCATTTAGATGCCTTACCGTTTATGACTACTCTTTGCTTTCTGTTGCTGAGCCAATTTTCTATCCATTTCAACACACCGTCTTGTATTCCATGCGCTTTTAGTTTTAGCAGTAAACGTTTGAGGGGAACTTTGTCAAAGGCCTTTTGAAAATCAAGGTATATAATATCTACAGCTTTACTCTCATCGTAGAGGTTGAGGATATCGTGGAAGAAGTCTAAGAGGTTTGTTAAACAGGAACGTTTTTTACGTAATAGGTTTGGACAAAGAACATACTGTAATAGGTTTGGACAAAGAACATACTGTAATAGGTTTGGACAAAGAACATACTGTAATAGGTTTGGACAAAGGACATACTGTAATAGGTTTGGACAAAGAACATACTGTAATAGGTTTGGACAAAGGACATACTGTAATAGGTTTGGACAAAGAACATACTGTAATAGGTTTGGACAAAGGACATACTGTAATAGGTTTGGACAAAGAACATACTGTAATAGGTTTGGACAAAGAACATACTGTAATAGGTTTGGACAAAGAACATACTGTAATAGGTTTGGACCATGGTTTGGACAAAGAAAATACTGTAATTGGTTTGGACAAAGGACATACTGTAATAGGTTTGGACAAAGGACATACTGTAATAGGTTTGGACAAAGAAAATACTGTAATAGGTTTGGACAAAGGACATACTGTAATAGGTTTGGACAAAGAACATACTGTAATAGGTTTGGACAAAGAACATACTGTAATAGGTTTGGACAAAGAACATACTGTAATAGGTTTGGACAAAGAACATACTGTAATAGGTTTGGACCATGGTTTGGACAAAGAAAATACTGTAATAGGTTTGGACAAAGGACATACTGTAATAGGTTTGGACAAAGGACATACTGTAATAGGTTTGGACAAAGGACATACTGTAATAGGTTTGGACAAAGAAAATACTGTAATAGGTTTGGACAAAGGACATACTGTAATAGGTTTGGACAAAGAACATACTGTAATAGGTTTGGACAAAGAACATACTGTAATAGGTTTGGACAAAGGACATACTGTAATAGGTTTGGACAAAGAAAATACTGTAATAGGTTTGGACAAAGAACATACTGTAATAGGTTTGGACAAAGAGCATACTGTAATAGGTTTGGACAAAGGACATACTGTAATAGGTTTGGACAAAGGATATACTGTAATAGGTTTGGACAAAGAAAATACTGTAATAGGTTTGGACAAAGGACATACTGTAATAGGTTTGGACAAAGAACATACTGTAATAGGTTTGGACAAAGAACATACTGTAATAGGTTTGGACCATGGTTTGGACAAAGATCATACTGTAATAGGTTTGGACAAAGAACGTACTGTAATAGGTTTGTGACTGTACCTACACTCCCTCCCCTACCCCAGGTCCCCAGTCCCCTTCTGGCACCTCAGAGTTCACATCAACTCTCACCACCCTCCATGCCTTTTCTTTATGTATATAGCACAAAACATAATATGCTAACCAGGACCGTTCGATTTGTACGTGATCATTCATGTTCTGAAGCCACCCTTTAGCCCTTGTTATAGTATTATTTTGCGTGAATGATCATGCATACTCACTGTTACAAATCTAAGTTACCGGTAATTAGAAGGTATATCAAATCATTGAGTATATTGATAGTGATTACATTCATTTTGTATCCTTATAGTATATGGATATGTTTTTATGGACACTTTAATTACCGTTATTATACCCTAAATTTTGAACAATGCACACTCGTGTGAAGTGCTAAGTAAACGTGAGTTTCTTATTAAGATTTTCCTAGTGATTGATTTTTTTTTAGCAGGAAAAATAAATTACTGGGCCATAGGTGTAAGTTCATGCTTTATATCGCCTGACGCTATACATATTGTCTGTTCTAGTAGTTAACCTCACACATAGATAACAGGAGATATGTTATCTATGCCTCACATTATCATCCCTTACAATATTATATAATTGTACTATATATATGTGTTTCTCTCCCTCTCTTCCTCTCTGTTACCTCGCTTCTCGCATCCTGTCCATACCGTGGGATCAATCCGACTGTTCGATTATCACCCTTACTCTCCCCCCCCCCCCCCCCCCTTCCCATGTTTCCTTCAGTTCCTCCCTTGACAATAGAAGGGTAACCGGTTGGCTCAGACGGGCTAGTGCATGTTTTAAATCCACCCATTTGACATCTGTAACTAAGCGCTCAACTGATCTATAAGGACACTTGCTTTAACGGGGGTCACCTGTTTTGGTTCTCTCATTTTCTATCTGTTTCTGGCTTGTATCCATTTGGCCCCATTCAGCCTACTGTTTTAAGACGTTTATCCCCATCCAGATGTCAATTTCTTACTGGTGAGCGGTAGCCAGCCAGCATATTTTTTATTGTTGTTTGACAGCAGGCTAAATTTGTAAATTTTTCGATAGAAAAATGTCTCCGGCGAAGCCGGATTTCTTCATATAATGCGGGCTCGCTATCGCTCGCCAGGAAGAAATCGACACCTAGATAGGGATAAACGTCTTAAAATAGTTGGCTGAATGGGGCCGAATGGATACAAGCCAGAGAAAGAGAGAAAAGGACAGACATAACAAAAAGCAGGTCACCTCCCTTAACGGAGTGTAGAGGAAGGCACTTCTTATATTGCTAATATGTACTGTATGTATGTATGTATGTATGTATGTATGTATGTATGTATGTATGTATGTACTCAGGCACATTCCTGCGGGTGGCCGACTCGAAACAGAGCCCGAAGATAAACACTATTTAAGGGTTCTAATTCTCAAGGTCCGGGACCACTTTCGCGTTCCTTAGCCCCTGGTTATATATTTATGTAGATAAATAGATAGTAGGTAGAGTGATAGATTGAGCACCTGTATACGTGAGCACACACACACACACACACACACACACACACACACACACACAGCCCGTAGCCTAGTAGGTAGCGTTCTCGTCTCACACACGAGGGGTCGGGGGTTCAATCCCCCGGTCGGGCGGAGACAAAGTGGGCTTGTCTCCTTTCATGTGTTAGCCTCGGTTCACCTAGCTGTAAATAGGTACCTGGAATAAGTGGACGACGTTGTGACGTCCCATCTGGGGTTGGCAAAAATGGTACAAGGCGAGATGGGTATCATATGGTTCACCTAAGCTGATGGCTACCTAAGCCTTCGGGCGAGACGGTACCGTCTATAGTGAGAATGGTACCATACAGATCCACCCTAAGCCTTCGTTTCCGATGTCGCCAATTGGCTAAAAATACAGACTACACACACATCCACAGCCATTCCAACGATACATATAACACCTACACATATAGGAGGCGGGAAATAACGAGCATGCTCACTCCCGCAATACAACTAGAGTAAGTACAACTAGAGTAAGTACACACACACACACACTCGTACACAAACACACACATACACACACACTCATACACATACACACACACACACACACACACACACACACACAAACACACAAACACAGCTAATCAAGTTGAGAGCACAGTAGCCCTAGTGTTTATCAAGGGGGTACAAAGGAAATCAAGCAACAACAGATCTAGTGACCCTTCTAGGCTGCTTGTCCTCCAAAACACTGAGGATCAAGTGTCCAAACAGTGGTTTAGAGTGGGTAAGGGAACATTGGAAAGGGAACTACTGCCCTGCCACTAACGTGGCAGGACTAGGAAGTTAGTAGGGGACATATGGGTTAGTAACTGAGGGGAGGATAAAGTTATTCATTTACAAACGCAGTCAGTCGCGGGTTTGATGCGAGATATTTGTCTAGGCGGAATTTAAATGAATCAACGGTGCTGCAGTCTATAACGTTTCGGGGAAGCCCATTCCACAAGTTGACAACTCGATTGAAGAAGAAATTCTTAGATTCGTGCGAGTTAAAAGATTTACCAATAATTTTGCAACCGTTTCCCCGTGTGTAATTAGATTGGTTGATAGTGAAGTACTTACTACAGTTCATATTGTCGATGCCTTTGATGATTTTGAACACTTGAATTAAGTCGCCTCTTAATCTGCGCTGGGTTAAAGGAAATAGATTTAATTCTCTAAGACGCTCTTCGTATGGTTTGTTCTTTAGGCTAGGTATCATTTTGGTAACTCTACGTTGAACTCGTTCTAGCTTGTTTATATCTTTTTGGTAATAAGGGCACCAGGATTGAACGCAGTATTCCAGAAGAGGGCGGACTAAGGAATTGTAAAGGGTTAGGATAACTTCTTTGGATTTATGCTCAAATGACCTGCCTATAAAGCCAATTATTTTGTTTGCCTTCTTAACAACTTCTGAACATTGTTGACTCGGTTTTAGGTTACTCGATATTGTTACTCCCAGATCAGTTTCTCTGTTTACATTCTTAAGCTGAGTGCCATTCATCGAATAGTTTGCTTTCTCATTTAGGTATCCGACATGTAGTACTTTACATTTATCCGCATTGAAACTCATTTGCCAAATTTGGGCCCAACATGACAATTTATCTAGATTGTGTTGCATATCGTCAACTTGTTCTTTTGAGAGTACGCTATTTGCAATTTTTGTATCGTCAGCAAATTTTGAGATTGTGCAGGTGAGACCCTCATCTATGTCGTTGATGTAAATTAGAAAGAGAATTGGTCCTAGTACCGATCCCTGGGGTACCCCGCTACTTACATTGGTCCATTTAGATGCCTTACCGTTTATGACTACTCTTTGCTTTCTGTTGTTGAGCCAATTTTCTATCCATTTCAACACACCGTCTTGTATTCCATGCGCTTTTAGTTTTAGCAGTAATCGTTTGTGGGGAACTTTGTCAAAGGCCTTTTGAAAATCAAGGTATATAATATCTACAGCTTTACTCTCATCGTAGAGGTTGAGGATATCGTGGAAGAAGTCTAAGAGGTTTGTTAAACAGGAACGTTTTTTACGAAAGCCGTGTTGAGTATCTTTAAGTATGTTATTTTCCTCTAAGTGATTTACGAGTCTGTCTCGTATGACCGTTTCTAGCATTTTACATACAACTGAGGTTAAGCTAATTGGACGATAGTTACTGGGTAGGGATTTGCTGCCTTTTTTGAATATCGGTGTTACGTTGGCTAGCTTCCACTGATCAGGCATAGTTCCAGACTGCAAGGATTTATTGAATAGTAATGTCAGTGGTTTGGAGAGCTCATTCTTAGCTTCCTTTAGAACTCTAGGCGAGATTGTATCAGGTCCTGGCGTTTTATTTACTTTGAGTTTATCTAAACAATTCAATACTTCTCTCTCTGTAACGGTAATATTGCTTAGAAGATCTGAATTATCAATCTGAATCGGCGATGGTGTAGGGATATCACTGAGGTCTTCGGTTGTAAAAACTGATGCAAAGAAGGTATTGAGGGCATTACTCATTTGTACTTCGTCTTTGGTGTATTCTCCTTTTTCATCGACTAACGGTCCAACAGTTGAAGTAACTACTTTTTTCTTTCTGATATAACTATAGAATTCTTTCGGGTTTGTTTTACTTTGATTCGCAATATGTAACTCTAAGGTCTTTTTACTTTGCTTAATTAACTTTTTGGCTTTGCGTCGTAGCTCTACAAATTTCACCCGTTCTTCGTCATTTTGTGAGGATTTTAATCTATCATTAGCAAATTTTTTAGCAAGCAGGCAGTTTGAAATATCTTTATTCCACCATTTGGGCTTATTATTATGGCCTGGACGCCGTATTTTCGATGGTATGCAGTCTTGCACTGCTTTTAGGTAAGTGGTTTCGAATAACTTCCAAGATGTATTTATATCGTTATTGTTAATTAAAAAGCTCCAGTCAGTTTCTTTAAACATAGCTCTAAGTTTATGGAAGTTTGCTTTCTTGAAATTAGGGACTTTTTCGATGCTACTATTTGGTTCGTTACTAGTAAACTTTAAAGTGAAAGTTATCGTACGATGGTCGCTGTTACTGAATTCATCACCAACATTCAAATTCTCTATCAATTCTTCTTTTGTTGCAAGTACAATGTCAAGAACGTTATTACCACGGGTCGGCGTTCGAACAAATTGATAAAGCGAACTCTCTTGCAAGTTCGTATACAAGTCATGTCCGGAGTGTGAAGTAAGAGTATCGCCCCACTTGGTCACAGGTAAATTAAAGTCGCCAAAAATTACGGTATCTTGTGAGTTACTTACATCTGCAATTTGTTCGTAAATTTCTCGGTCAGTTTGCACTGATTGAGCTGGAGGTCTGTATATTAACGCAAGTATTATTTTTGTACCTTTATTATTCTTTATTAGCACAAAAGATGTGTCGACGTTCACAATTTGAGGTTTTGACACGAGGGTCGGGTTAAGACTTTCTTTGATATAAAATAAAACGCCACCTCCATTTTTATTTATTCGGCTGTTCTCAAACATTACATAACCGGGAAGTGAATACTCTGCTAAAAAGTCTCTATCTTCTGTATTGAGCCAAGATTCTGTTATGCCAATCACATCATAATTTTCTGTAAACACTAGTTCCTCTAAATCTGAAAATTTATTGCGTATGCTACGAGCGTTTGCATAGAAAACCTTTAAAGTTGCGGTTTTAGAACTCGCAGAACGTTCTTTCATCGAATTTTTGGTTCTGGTCGGATCTACATTTACATTCATGGCTGTCCTCGGTCCTCGGTCGTTATCCCTGACGGTTTTGAATTTGGGTCGTGTTGGTGGAGATTTATCCAAATTCGCGGTTCTTGACGGATTAGTATTTAATTCCTTTGTAGGTTGCCGTCCTCGCTGTCTTCGGTCCTCCTTCCTGGTTGTCCTGTGCTGAGTCGATTTCTTCTCCGAAAATCCTTCACCGCATCGTTGAGAAGACGCCCAAAACGTGCTGCTCCCACCTGGTTCAGATGAACTCCATCGTCCGAAAACAAATAGTCATCGTAGTAGAAATTGTCCCAGGTGTCGACGAATCCCACGTTCTCCTTCCTGCAGAGGTTTGCTAGACAACGATTTGTGCTGGTGGCTATGTTGTAAAATCGGCTCTCTACACCGAGCCGGGGGACGATTCCTGAGACGATGATCCTTGATGACTTCTCCTTAAACGACTTGATCAGCTGCTGGTACTTTAAAAGCAAATCTTCCGACCGGGTTCGCTGCACATCGTTGGATCCAACGTGGATGACGTACATTGTATTAGCAGGGGCCAGCTTTGATACTTCGTCAACTGCTGCAACTACGTCATCCACACCACCACCAGGGATACAAAAACGCTTCCTGGTCTTAGGTGCCCTGGCGCAAAACTCTGTGAGCTGACCACGTATCATCGAGTCTCCCACGAGCCGGACTTCTTCTATTTCCTCTTCGTCATCTGAGTCTGCGAGTATCTGGAAACGGTTTTGACACTCGGTAATCGGTATGTGTTTCCTGGTCTTGGGGCAAACGTTGTTCCTCACGACACGGAAGTTGTCTTGAGGGGGAAGAGAGTCACTATTTGTATCTTGAGTATCGGATACATCAGCTGAAGTGGCTACTGTAGGCGTTGAATTGTTGGCAGTTGACGTTGGGGCGTTGGTGGCTGCTGGAGTTGCGGTGACAATTGAAGTTTGTGGTACTCCAACGTTGAGTGTTACAAACTCTTGGAGTGATTCCAGCTTCATGGTGAGGACGTTGATCTTGTTGTAGGCTTCATCTAATTTCACTGTAAAATTCTCTCGTTGTTGGCAGAGCCGGCAGTCTTGAAGATCGATAGTAGCAAACATGGACTCACCAAACCTACCGGCGCAGTTCGCACAAGCGCGAGGCATGGTGACAGTCACTTTCTTCAGATCACTTCACTCACTTAAAAAACAATTCACTCACTTTAAAACACTTCACTCACTTTAAAAAGAGAGGGAAGTAAGAGAAAATCACAGAGAACTGGAAAATTAATAATACAAGGAGGGGAATTCATAAAACAAAAGAGAGGGAAGGATGATAAGAGAGAAGTGGAAGAGCAATGGGAAGAAAGATACTGATGCAGGTGTCTGGTGCGGATGGAGGGGAGACTGCTGTAAATTATGTGATATGGTGGTAAACAAACGTGATCGGGGGTCATGTAAAAGGGGAATGAAAAAAATATAAATCTAAGAGTTAGGATACACTGGATAATGCAAGGGATAGAGAAAACGGATAGAATTGGAGAGGAAACAACAAACAGGAAACAGAGATAAATGGAGGAAGGGAATATAAATGAGGGTGATATGGACTGAGGCGTGTCAAAAATATTGTTTGAGGTGGCTTTTGGGGAAGGGAAAAGGGACAGTAACATTAATGAAGCATGGGTGTAGCGATGATAGGGAAAACACCTAACAAGTATGACACAGATAGAAAAAACATTGATGAAGCAAGGAAAATAAGAGATCAAATAAACAGGGAGAACGATATGAAAAGGGGGAAACGAGATACAAGGTGAAGATAAATTGAAGGAAGAATAAACAAGGGGTGTGAAATATGGGGGGAAAAGTTCGTAAATATCGGAGCAGAAGTGTAAACAAACATGGTCGAAAGTGATGCAAGGGAGAAAAACTAAAATAAAATATAAGGGAGGTGGAAAAAAACAAATAATATAGTATTTTTACAGTGGAGAGAGAACAGAAAATACATGGACATAAAAGAGGGTGGAAGAGACAGAAAGAAGAAGATAGAATGAAAGTATGGACAAAATAAAAGAAAGAGGAGTGATAGATAATATGTGTCAAACCTTTGGAATACTGTTACAGGTCCCTGTTGCTGGTGTAAGGGTAGGGACCGTAAATTCTGAAACATGGAGGGAAACAAACGTAATCCAGAATGATGAAGGGATGATGTAAATAGGAAATATAACACATACAGGAGGAATATATAAAATAAGGGGGAGAAAAGGTACAGTAGACAGGGAGAAAGACAAGGAGAGGGATAAAGAAAGAATGAAGGATTATTATGAAAACAGAAGAGAGAGAGAGAGAGAAATGTGAGATATGGGTGTGGGGGCAGGTTCGTAAACACTGAATCATGGATGTAAACAAACGTGATCGGGATTTATGCAAGAGAGAGAACTATAAGAACAGTATAGGTGATACAAGGGGAAGAATAATATATAGAATAGAGAGAGGGAAATTTAATAATAGTGAAAAGGTCAAAAGAGATGAAGTTGGAAGAAAGACGAAAGGCAAAACACGGAGAAAATACTGCTAAAGGTGTCTGATGCAGGTGTACAGGTAAGGGCCGTGAATATTGACATTTGGATGTAAACTAACTTGATTGGGAGTGATACAAGGTAGTGAATATAAGTAAATACATGTATATATATATATATATATATATATATATATATATATATATATATATATATATATATATATATATATATATAATTATACTGTATATATATATATACACTCGCACACGAACAACAATAACTTTTGTTATATCCACCAGCCACCTTTGATCCCCAACAGAGGACAAAGCAGCAACGGGGACATAGGAGAGAGAGAGAGAGAGAGAGAGAGAGAGAGACAGAGAGAGAATAAGGAATGGAAGATAAAAGAGCAGTAGGGGTGGGCTTGGGTAAGGATTTTGTCATGTCAACCTTTAGAAATTCTGTACAGGTGGCTGGTTCTGGTGTAAGGAGGGGACCCGTAAATATTGAGGCCTAGATGTAAACAGACGAGATTGGCGAGATGTATGGGAGAATAACTGGGAGAAACTTACCAAACGAAATAGATAGCTAGAACACAACAAATTACAATGGGAAGAAGAGATGATATACACAGGGGAAAAACAAGAAACAGAGATGAAACAAGATAACCATACAATAGAAAAAGAGAGAAGGGAGGACTACAAGACAATTAAATAAAAGGACTGAGGGGTTGAGGAGCAAGGGCTGTGTATGTGAGAGAAAGTTAACAAGAGATAGGAAAGAAATAGGATTATAATACAACAATGGGAAATATTTTATGGATTAAGGGCTTCATGCATGGAAATGGTGAAAACGAGAAAGACGAATAACGTACTATAGGGAATGGAAGACATTATAACGGGGCGGGGGGGGGGGGGGGGAGGAGTTGTTTAACCCTTTAATACCGGCAACGTCTATGTTATTTACTTTTAGCTACATTTAGACGATTTTATATAGCTTAGGATATATATATATATATATATATATATATACTGTATATATGGTAGCTAGGAGGACTAATTAGGATAGTCTGTAACATTTTAATGAGTAGACACCCTTCCTAACTTGAAGAATATCGTCTGAGAATTGTCAGAATATAGTGAAAAATATCTCACCGGTACTGAACGGGTTAAGGAAAATACTTTTAAATATCATAACACGGATGTCCTCAAAGGAGATCAAGAGTTATGCGAAAGAGAAGTAATATTATAGAAACTTAAAGAAAGGTCAGAGGAAACAGATCTGACACAAGTGACAGAAGAGATGAAATAGACCGGATAACTACAAGAAGAGGGGGACAGGCAAAAACAAAGAAGATACGGGAATACGGAAAACAGAGGGAGGAAGAGGAGGGCTTGGGCGGGTGAAAACTTTACAAAATCCCGTGGCATGTCTGTTGCAGATGTAGGCCTATGGGGAAAAGGTTGTAAATAGTGAAGCATGGAGGTAAACACACAAGTTCCATAAGATAAGGTGAGAGTGATGCAAGAAGAGGGAAGGAAACTATGATATGAGGTCCAAATGGTAGGACAAATAGATCAATCAAAGGGGAAAATGGAAAAGATAAGAAGCGGGAAGAAACGAGTGAACACAAGAAATAAATGTACAACAGAAAACAGACGAATGGAACATACTGAAGCATGTAGGTAACCAAACATGCTGGAGAGTGATATAGCTGGGTAAGTTATAGTTAAATGTGAGACGGAGAAGGAAACCAAACATGCTGGAGAGTGATATAGCTGGGTAAGTTATAGTTAAATGTGAGACGGAGAAGGAAACCAAACATGCTGGAGAGTGATATAGCTGGGTAAGTTATAGTTAAATGTGAGACGGAGAAGGAAACCAAACATGCTGGAGAGTGATATAGCTGGGTAAGTTATAGTTAAATGTGAGACGGAGAAGGAAACCAAACATGCTGGAGAGTGATATAGCTGGGTAAGTTATAGTTAAATGTGAGACGGAGAAGGAAACCAAACATGCTGGAGAGTGATATAGCTGGGTAAGTTATAGTTAAATGTGAGACGGAGAAGGAAACCAAACATGCTGGAGAGTGATATAGCTGGGTAAGTTATAGTTAAATGTGAGACGGAGCAGGAAACCAAACATGCTGGAGAGTGATATAGCTGGGTAAGTTATAGTTAAATGTGAGACGGAGCAGGAAACCAAACATGCTGGAGAGTGATATAGCTGGGTAAGTTATAGTTAAATGTGAGACGGAGAAGGAAACCAAACATGCTGGAGAGTGATATAGCTGGGTAAGTTATAGTTAAATGTGAGACGGAGCAGGAAACCAAACATGCTGGAGAGTGATATAGCTGGGTAAGTTATAGTTAAATGTGAGACGGAGCAGGAAACCAAACATGCTGGAGAGTGATATAGCTGGGTAAGTTATAGTTAAATGTGAGACGGAGAAGGAAACCAAACATGCTGGAGAGTGATATAGCTGGGTAAGTTATAGTTAAATGTGAGACGGAGCAGGAAACCAAACATGCTGGAGAGTGATATAGCTGGGTAAGTTATAGTTAAATGTGAGACGGAGCAGGAAACCAAACATGCTGGAGAGTGATATAGCTGGGTAAGTTATAGTTAAATGTGAGACGGAGAAGGAAACCAAACATGCTGGAGAGTGATATAGCTGGGTAAGTTATAGTTAAATGTGAGACGGAGAAGGAAACCAAACATGCTGGAGAGTGATATAGCTGGGTAAGTTATAGTTAAATGTGAGACGGAGAAGGAAACCAAACATGCTGGAGAGTGATATAGCTGGGTAAGTTATAGTTAAATGTGAGACGGAGCAGGAAACCAAACATGCTGGAGAGTGATATAGCTGGGTAAGTTATAGTTAAATGTGAGACGGAGAAGGAAACCAAACATGCTGGAGAGTGATATAGCTGGGTAAGTTATAGTTAAATGTGAGACAGAGAAGGAAACCAAACATGCTGGAGAGTGATATAGCTGGGTAAGTTATAGTTAAATGTGAGACGGAGCAGGAAACCAAACATGCTGGAGAGTGATATAGCTGGGTAAGTTATAGTTAAATGTGAGACGGAGCAGGAAACCAAACATGCTGGAGAGTGATATAGCTGGGTAAGTTATAGTTAAATGTGAGACGGAGAAGGAAACCAAACATGCTGGAGAGTGATATAGCTGGGTAAGTTATAGTTAAATGTGAGACGGAGCAGGAAACCAAACATGCTGGAGAGTGATATAGCTGGGTAAGTTATAGTTAAATGTGAGACGGAGCAGGAAACCAAACATGCTGGAGAGTGATATAGCTGGGTAAGTTATAGTTAAATGTGAGACGGAGAAGGAAACCAAACATGCTGGAGAGTGATATAGCTGGGTAAGTTATAGTTAAATGTGAGACGGAGAAGGAAACCAAACATGCTGGAGAGTGATATAGCTGGGTAAGTTATAGTTAAATGTGAGACGGAGAAGGAAACCAAACATGCTGGAGAGTGATATAGCTGGGTAAGTTATAGTTAAATGTGAGATGGAGCAGGAAACCAAACATGCTGGAGAGTGATATAGCTGGGTAAGTTATAGTTAAATGTGAGACGGAGCAGGAAACCAAACATGCTGGAGAGTGATATAGCTGGGTAAGTTATAGTTAAATGTGAGACGGAGCAGGAAACCAAACATGCTGGAGAGTGATATAGCTGGGTAAGTTATAGTTAAATGTGAGACGGAGAAGGAAACCAAACATGCTGGAGAGTGATATAGCTGGGTAAGTTATAGTGATATAGCTGGGTAAGTTATAGTGATATAGCTGGGTAAGTTATAGTGATATAGCAGGGTAAGTTATAGTGATATAGCTGGGTAAGTTATAGTGATATAGCTGGGTAAGTTATAGTGATATAGCTGGGTAAGTTATAATGATATAGCTGGGTAAGTTATAGTGATATAGCTGGGTAAGTTATAGTTAAATGTGAGACGGAGCAGGAAACCAAACATGCTGGAGAGTGATATAGCTGGGTAAGTTATAGTGATATAGCTGGGTAAGTTATAGTGATATAGCTGGGTAAGTTATAGTGATATAGCTGGGTAAGTTATAGTGATATAGCTGGGTAAGTTATAGTGATATAGCTGGGTAAGTTATAGTGATATAGCTGGGTAAGTTATAGTGATATAGCTGGGTAAGTTATAGTGATATAGCTGGGTAAGTTATAGTGATATAGCTGGGTAAGTTATAGTGATATAGCTGGGTAAGTTATAGTGATATAGCTGGGTAAGTTATAGTGATATAGCTGGGTAAGTTATAGTGATATAGCTGGGTAAGTTATAGTGATATAGCTGGGTAAGTTATAGTGATATAGCTGGGTAAGTTATAGTGATATAGCTGGGTAAGTTATAGTGATATAGCTGGGTAAGTTATAGTTAAATGTGAGACGGAGCAGGAAACCAAACAATAATACAAAGGGAATTAAAACGAAAGTAGATGAGTAGAAAAAATAGAATCAGGGCAGAAACTACTTAAAGAAGGGCTGATGGGGAAACTAAACTAAACTAAAGGAGGATGGAAGGCTAGGATATGTAAAACACTTATGAAATGGTGTTACAGGTGGTTGTTACGGGGGGGGGGGGGCAAACGACCATAAACAACGAGGCATGAATGTACACAATATGGATCGAGAGTGATGCAAGGGAGAGAAACTAGTATATGATGACCGAAAGTTAGGAAAAATAAGTAAAAATACAAGGGGAAAGAGGGAATAGATAAATGGATAGAAGATTAATAAAAGGAAAATACGCGAGTGAGAAAGAAGAGAATGAGGACTATTAATATAAGAAGGGAATGAATGGTAAGACGAATACGGTTCCAGGTGTCTGCGGCTGGTGTAGGGGAAAGGATCGTGAATATTGAAGCATGGATGTAAACATATATGATCGGCAGTGATGAGAGGAAGAACTAAGTAGGGGATAACGCAAAGAAGGAACATTGCCTGAAATAGAGAAGGGGGAACAAAATAATGAATTTTAGACCATTGCAGCTACTTTCACGATGGAAGTAAAGTAGGTTGGGGAAAAGGGTTCAAATACATTAAGATTTCGACATATGAATATTTCTTCCTGCAACTTGGGTAAGTGGTGATCGTATGTGAAAATAATTGGAAATGTTTTCAAGCAATATCAAAAGCTACATGCTATGCCGAGTTCTTCATTTTCAGCACCTCCTGCAACCAGTTCTTCTTCAGCAACACCGACAAGACGACTTGCATCCATTGTTGCAAAACCAGAGAACAATACCCAAGTCCACCATATTACACCATTCTCTCTGAAACCAACCCGATGACAGCATGCTTCCACAGTAGCTCTACCCCAGACTCCACCCCCAGTCTCCCAGGAAACCCTTCACCCTTTCACAAATGCCTGCCTACTGTATCTGAACTCTTTCTTCTACCTGCCATTACAAAGCAAAACAGACATAAGAAGCCTATCAGAAACAACAGCCAGGACGACCCTCCAGCCCAAGATACCCACAACACCAGGAGGAGATAAAGCTGGATACAAGCTCGCCACAAATAACCCTTCGATAGCTCACCAAGCTCATCATACTCACTGCATATTCCTAGTGAGGAAGTTGTACATATTCCGACATCCAGCGGGATGTATTCTGCTCGCATTCAGGCCACTCACACAGTTCCAGCTTCTACACACTCATCACGTATTTTGGGTGAGGCAGCGGAACGTACTCCAATCACCACCGGGACATATTCCGCTCGCATCCAGGCACGTATTCTGCTCATACTGTTCCAGACTCTTGCCATCAGCCGTCGACCCAGACCCAGGAGCAAGAATAGAAAAAGAAGAAGAAGCAGCAGCCCGACTATAACAAGAAACCTGTTCCTCTCTGCCCTCCTTTCACCCCTGTGAGAAAAAAGGCTTCCCTAGCCACTTTGACTATCACCCCTGGCAAAGACATATTGTTTTGAGTACCAGAGTTACCACAAATATTACAGTTTCCTGTTTCTGGGTTGCCTGTAACCCTCAACCGACGGTGACCGTCATATGACGGGAGAGAGAATATTGGCCACCCCTGCGGCGCCCTTCATATGACCGGTGCCATTTTGAGGGGACGATAGCCGGCCTCGGACCGCTCGCCACCACTATGTGGCTATCACTGACACATATGTCTCATCCCCATCTCCCTACCTCTCTCAATAAGGAAAAATACGGGAAAAATACCTCATTTTAGGGTATTTTTGCCTTCGGTTACACGACCGTTGCAAGAGAACCCATGGTCATAAAAGGATGATTCAGGTGTGATTGGAAAGCTCTATTATCGCCCTTTCACGGATATATAATTGTATTACGCTCTGGCTCTTGCTTATACATGAAAAAGAGCATGGAATGAAGCTCGTTTTCGGTAAATATACTCGCCCAGCACTACGGTGATGTAAACAAGCAATCCTTTTTTTTGGAGTTAACATCACAGAAGTACAACAATACACACGCTATCTCTTTGCTACTTTGCTAAGTATACTTATATCTTAAAGTTACATTGATGACTCTGCAAACATGCACTGAAATATATGTATATTTACTTACCATCAGAAAACCTCAAACACACCAGTCCTTACCTTTGGATACCTTTGGATGTGTACGCCGCTCTTCTAGCGGCACCAAGGAGCGCGACGCCCCTCGCTATGGGTGGTGATTTGGTGCAGTAGACTGTTTGAAGCGACAGCTCGCTCCCTTGCGAGGATGGGCTCGTCTGGCACTTTTTGCAGTTCGACATCTAGGGCTCTCTTGAAGTTGTCTAACGAGATGTCCCTCATGTCTCTTACTCGCCGTGGGAGTTTGTTGAAGAGACGTGGGCCTCTGTGTGATAACCAGCCCTCTCGCAGAGAGCCCACAGCACCCCTGTTATTCATCCGGGGGATTTCGCATTCCCAGCCTCTCCTATCACTGAATTTCATGACTATCGGAGTATGTAGGTTTGGTACTAAACCCTCTGCGATTTTCCACGTGTATATTATTAGGTAACGTTCTCTTCTACGTTCCAGTGGGTACATATTCAGTGCTCTTAAACGCTCCCAATAGTGTAGATGTTTTATCGAACTTATATGCGAAGTGAAATTTCTTTGTACACTCTCTAAGTAATTTATTTCACCTGCTTTGTATGGGGATGTTAATACGCTACAGTATTCAAGCCGCGGTAGCACTAGAGATTTGAAGAGCGTTATCATAGGCAATTCACCGCGTGTTTTAAAAGTACGCAGAATCCAACCCGTTAGACATTTCGCAGCCGCCACTTTGACCTGGTTATGTACTTTGAAACCCATATTTTCAGACATTAATACCCCAAGGTCTTTCACACTGTCTTTCCATTCTATTATGTGGTTAGATTCTGTTAAGTAATTTGTAATTTCTTTAACACCATTATTATCTCCGTACCGTATTAATTGGAATTTTTCCTCATTGAATTGCATGTTGTTTTCCCTGGTCCACTGGAACACTACATTCATGTCTTCCTGCAGTCGGCCCGTGTCCTCTTGTGTGTTTACTATCTTGCTTAATTTTGTGTCATCAGCAAAAGACGACACCGTACTGTGTCTGGTGTTGGTATCTATGTCGCAAATTAGTATGAGGAACAGAAGGGGCGCTAGCACTGTTCCTTGGGGCACTGAGCTTTTGACATCCGAAGGCTCAGAAGTGACTTGGTTTACTGCTACCGATTGTTTTCGGTTTACGAGGAAATTGTATATCCACCGTCCGATTTTCCCAGTTATACCTTTTGCTTTCAGTTTGTGGGCTATTATACCATGGTCACATTTATCAAATGCCTTAGAAAAATCGGTGTAAATAACATCCACGTTTTTCTTTTCTTCTAGCGCTTTAAGAATTTTGTCATAGTGTTCCAAAAGTTGTGAGAGACATGATCTTCTCGCTCTGAACCCATGTTGACTGGTGTTGTGTAGTTCATTTGTCTCCATGAATGTTGAAATTTTGCTTCGCAGGACTCGCTCGAAAACTTTAATGATGTGCGAGGTTAGAGCTACCGGGCGGTAGTTTTTTGGTAGTGCTTTACTCCCTCCTTTATGCAGTGGGGCAATTATTGCGTTTTTCAAGCTATCTGGTATGTCACCAGTGTCTAGACTCCTTCTCCACATTATAGCCAGGGGTTTTGAGAGGTTTTCCTTACATTTTTTCATTAGGATCGAATTCCATGAGTCCGGGCCTGGTGCCGAGTGGGATGGCATGTTGGAAATGGCCTCTTCTATGTCTTTTGGACCGAAATCAATATCCAGCATCTGAGGGGTTTCCGTGGGGGAGGTTTCCATGAAAAATATATTTTGGTCTCTGATGACTTGTTTCATCAGGCTCACTGAATGCCATTTCATACTGCCTGCTTAAGAGTTCGCTCATTTCCTTTTTGTCCCCTGTGAAAGAGCCGTCCCCTTTGCTCAGTGGGCCGATGTTTGATGTTGTTTTAGCCTTTTGTTTGGCGTATGAAAAGAAGTATTTGGAATTTTCCTTTATACCTGCAATAGCTTTCCTCTCCTCTTCCATATGTTGTAGTTCATATGATATTCTTAGCCTTTGTTCAATTTCCACAATTTCTCTATCTATTTCGACCTTTTGCCTATCCTGTAGATTTTGATGTGTGCGTCTTTGTGTGAGTAATTTTCTTCTTCTGTACAGCCTTCTCCTTTCCCGATCTTGTTTGCTTCTTCGTTTTGTTTGTCTTGCAGGTATATGGTGGCTACAGATTTGGGTCATGGTTTCTGTTATTAAGACTAGACATTCTGCTGGTGTCAGGTTATCCATTAAATCTTCCCAGTCTATTTCCTCCATTTCTTGATTTACCTCTTCCCACCTAATGTTTTTGTTATTGAAGTTAAATTTACTGAAGGGGCCGGTTTTTGTTCTCGATTCTGAGGTTGTCTGTACACTTTCTAAGGTTGTTTTGATCTCAATTAATTTATGATCTGAGTATGTTGTGTCCGATATGTTAATGCTGTGTACTAGAGAGTCGTTGTTAGTGAAGACCAGGTCTAAGATATTGTTTTCCCGTGTGGGTTCAGCAATATGTTGGGCAAGACTAAAAAAATCACAAAGTTCAAAAAGCTTTCTTGTATTAGTATTTGCTTCTCCGGTGTTATTTGTCACTAACTGGTTTTCTAGTTGTCTCCATTTAATGTTTGGTAGGTTAAAGTCTCCTAGCCATATAATATTTGGTGTTGGGTTCCCCAGGGTTTCCACTTCTGATTTTATTTTGTTGAGCTGGGTTTTGAATTCTTCTCGGGATGAGTCTGGAGGCCTGTATGTAACAATAACTGCTAAATTTAGGGATTCTATTTTAACTCCAAGTATTTCCACCACTTCATTACTGTTATTTAGGAATTCAGTACATATCAGTGAGTCATGTATGTACAAGGCTACACCTCCATGTGATCTATGCGTTCTGTCCGCCCTATGTAGGTTGTAACCAGGAATCCATACCTCACTATCTTCCTGATCTTTAATGTGAGTTTCTGTGAGAGCCGCAAATATAGCGTTTCCTTCTTCTAGCAGGCCCCTAATAAATGGTACTTTGTTCGTGGTTCTATTTTTTAGGCCTTGGATATTTGCAAACAAGATTGGGGAGGGATTGTTTGGAGTACTATGTGTACCTAATAGTCTTTGGGATGTATTGGCCACTCTTGGGAGGCCAGGAGGTGCTCGAGGTGTTCTATGTGCTCTTCCATCTCCCTCAGTCTCTTCATCTTCATCTGCCCTTTCCCTCCTTGCCTTTTTCCTCTGTCTCGTCCTCGCATAGCTAGAGAGTATTTTTGGGCTACCATTCGTGTTAGGTCTAGCATATCTCCAAGTCCCTTTAATATGAAAAGCTGGGCATTTCATATTGTAGCAGGTCTTGTTCTCAAGTGATGTCTTGCAAAGGGATGGGTGGTGGTATTTGCAGGTTTCACCAAATCTACATTTTCCATGACTGGTTATGTTGTTGCAAATTTTGGGATGAGCAAATCTACATGAATTCCCATTATATTCGCCCTTTTGACCAAAGTAGCACCTTCTTTCCAGATAATATCTGCACACTGGTGTAGACAACCCCAGTAGGTGTGGCTGGGGCTGCAAGGCGTTATGTGGTGAGCTAAGTGTGCTTGTGGGTGATAGTGGGCTTGGTGTATGGGTGGGTGAGGCCTGCAGGGGGGTGGAGTTACGGGTTGGTTGTAGGTGGGCAGGTGGCAGTGGTGAGGGGGGAGACGATGTGGAAGGGGAGCCTGATATGGGGGCTTGTTGCATCCTACGTTCATCCTGCAATTGTATTTGATCAACAGCAGTAGGGTGGTCAACTAATGTTTCATTGGTATTGAATTGCCTTTCATTCATATATACACTGCTTTCCAATTACGGTGTTTCCTTTAATAAATAAACTATGTAAACTGTGCACATATATCTGATCTATGTATAATTTCTCCAAGTCATATAAGGACCTACTATACCCATAATCGAGTACTCTATGAAGCCTGATATGATAGCCAGATACTCAGCATTGTTACTGCAAGTAAGAGCTGGTAGTGATAACAAAAAATACTTTCACCTTTAAATTCAAAATTCAGATTCAGAATTGTATTGCCTTTATGACAATGGTTATTCCTACATAGAAACACAATAGCATTAAAGACAAAAAAGCAAACAAGATACTGTTAAGTAAAATTTCAGGAAATCTTTAAAATTAAGGTTTATAACATAGGAAATCATTATAGTGAGATATACAATGTGGATTTTATAATAGTCCGTGTACCGTGTTGTTATTATATAAAATATGTGATTAAACTCAATATATTGTAATTATAGCCGCAGGATTGAAATATGTACTTGATTTTCTTTGGTGTTTGTTAGTATTTTTGAAACATTATTGAAAATGCTTATGATTTAATAGGCAATTATGCAGGTGTTTCTTGAAGCTAACCAAATGTGCAATATTTTGTTCGTCATTGCCGTACTTTGGACCCCAAACCAAAACTGATTTTGTACCATGACTAGTATTAGTTCGAGGCACATTTTTATCATATTAGTTACAGTGGGCAGGGATAACATACTAATAAGGATGTATCATTTGGATGATACAAAACAGCCAAACAAAGTTCATAAATACACCTTATAATTACATACAAGCGTTACCCACTGCAGTTGTTGTTGCATTGGTGCTGTACTTCCCCACACCCTCATGCCATAATTAATTAAGCTAATCACAAAAGACTGAGTAATTATTTCACATGTCTCTTGGCTATAGTATTATGCTTTGTTCTATTCAGCTACACTCGGATACCTCCTATGTTTTGTTTTATGCAAATATACACAGTATATACCTGGACTAATTATCAGATGTAATTTACTTTTCAATAAGTAGGCCTAGTATGAACTCTTTTGTAATCGTTATATAGAAAATTATGTTCATAAATTAGTTTGCACAAATATACTTTGTAGAATTAGAAATAGGTGAGGTTCACGAGTATTTATGAGTGGGCTAGAGACTATGGCATCCGAGTGTACATTAAAGTTACAAATACTTTCTTACTTAACTCAGTGGTATGGGTATTAAGCAGAAAGTTGAAATATAAAATAAACTCTTAATTATGTTACATGACTGCTAATGAGTTCCTCACTTCCCAGGCTTCGAACATCACTGGGCAGTATTGCTAGGGCTGATCTCATTCTAATACATATTCATTGAGTTTTCTTAGTATTTGTAGGATTTGTTAAGGTTTAAAAGGTCTCTCTTCATTCATAAACTCATATCGTAGAGTAGCATAAATGTTCAAGTACTGATGTCAAGTAACTATAAGTCGGTTCTAGTGTGATAAAATATAAACGCAATGGAACACAATGCTTAGATATTAGCAGGAGACAGAGAGAAAGAGAGAGAGAGTACAAAGGAGTACAAAGGAAATCAAGCAACAACAGACCTAGTGACTCTTCTAGGCTGCTTGTCCTCCCAAACACTGAGGATCAAGTGTCCAAACAGTGGTTTAGAGTGGGTAAGGGAACATTGGAAAGGGAACTACTGCCCTGGAACTAATGTCCGTGACAGGATTAGGAAGTTAGTAGGGGACAGATGGGTTAGTAACTGATGGGAGGATAAAATAAAGTTATTCATTTACAAACGCAGTCAGTCGCGGGTTTGATGCGAGATATTTGTCTAGGTGAAGTTTAAATGAATCAACGGTGCTGCAGTCTATAACGTCTCGGGGAAGCCCATTCCATAAGTTGACAACTCGATTGAAGAAGAAATTCTTAGCTTCGTGTGAGTTAAAAGATTTACCAATAATTTTGTAACCGTTTCCCACCGTGTAATTAGATTGGTCGATAGTAACGTACTTACTACAGTTCATATTGTCGATGCCTTTGATGATTTTGAACACTTGAATTAAGTCGCCTCTTAATCTCTGCTCGGTTAAAGGAAATAGATTTAATTCTCTAAAATGCTCCTCGTATGGTTTGTTCTTTAGGCTAGGTATCATTTTGGTAACTCTACGTTGAACTCGTTCTAGCTTGTCTATATCTTTTTGGTAATAAGGGCACCAGGATTGAACGCAGTATTCAAGAAGAGGGCGGACTAAGGAATTGTAAAGGGTTAGGATAACGTCTTTGGATTTATGCTCAAATGACCTGCCTATAAAGCCAATTACTTTGTTTGCCTTCTTAACAACTTCTGAACATTGTTGGCTCGGTTTTAGGTTACTCGATATTGTTACTCCCAGATCGGTTTCTCTGTTTACATTCTTAAGCTGAGTGCCATTCATCAAATAGATTGCTTTCTCATTTTGGTATCCGATATGTAGTACTTTACATTTATCCGCATTGAAACTCATTTGCCAAATTTGGGCCCAACATGACAACTGAGAGAGAGAGAGAGAGAGAGAGAGAGAGAGAGAGAGAGAGAGAGAGAGAGAGAGAGAGAGACTTGGGGGGGGGGGGTACAATGAGATACAAGAGCTAGTATCTTGAAAACCTTTCAGTCCATTCTGAGGAGATACTCTAGTGTTAAGGCACAGATTGGAAAGTGCAATATATTCATTACAGAGTGTGTATAATACACTCTACCTTGTTTTAAAATTGCTCTACTAAAGAACTATTTATTATTTCTGAGGGAATATTGTTCCAGATACGATGGATCTTTTATGTTTTGGAGACCAGAACTGAAAAACATATTCTAGACGAGGCTGTACCAAAGGATTGTAGGGTGGGAGGACTACTGTATCTCCTTTTTTCTGTATGGAAGCTGTTTTTATTAATATATCTTGGGGGAGGTGGGGAGGGCTTTACTTCTTTACTGTTATGCATTGTTTGGGTAACTTTATGCCACTGATAATCAGATCACTTATATCCGTTGTTTTCACTTCCAGAATCTTTCCCGATAATGACTAGTCTGATTTGATATTTGATGGTCCTTGCATTTCTCCAACATAGTGGCACATGCCATGTCTCAGATCAATTCACTCAGTATGTTAAGATAATGCTGATCTGTCTAACCCATCTTGGATTGTTCTCATTCACTCCGAGCCAAAATATGTCATCTGCAAATTTGAAGATCACACTCAACGCTCAAATATTGATGTCCTGACTTGTATGATAAACAAACAGAAATTACAAAAGACCATTCAGAAGAAACTGTTGATAGAACATTCGTTGCTATCAACATGTTAGCCAGGTTTATATCCAATTACTTAAGTCTGTATTGATACCTAGTGCATTAACTTCTGACATTAGTGAACAATGAGTTTTTTTTTTATAGAGGTTTTTGAAAATCTAAGTAAAGGATGTCTATGACTCTACTTTTGCCATATCCCACAACATTTCATGGTAAGTTGATCAATGTCAAGTGAAAGCAAGTGGATTATAAGGCAGTTAACTATGTAACTTACTTGTATTCCTGTGAACAGTTTTACTGTGATACCTTTACCTTTAGATACCTTTAGATGTGTTCGCCGCTCTTCTAGCGGCACCAAGGAGCGCGACGCCCCTCGTTATGGGTGGTGATTTGGTGCAGTAGACTGTTTGAAGCGACAGCTCGCTCCCTTGCGAGGATGGGCTCGTCTGGCACTTTTTGCAGTTCGACATCTAGGGCTCTCTTGAAGTTGTCTAACGAGATGTCCCTCATGTCTCTTACTCGCCGTGGGAGTTTGTTGAAGAGACGTGGGCCTCTGTGTGATAACCAGGCCTCTGTGTGATAACCAGCCCTCTCGCAGAGAGCCCAAAGCACCCCTGTTATTCATCCGGGGGATTTCGCATTCCCAGCCTCTCCTATCACTGAATTTCATGACTATCGGAGTATGTAGGTTTGGTACTAAACCCTCTGCGATTTTCCACGTATATATTATTAGGTAACGTTCTCTTCTACGTTCCAGTGAGTACAGATTCAGTGCTCTTAAACGCTCCCAATAG
>JBAKBP010013595.1:0-62298 GCA_037953745.1 Lithodes maja | reverse complement strand
TGGAGGACCCTGAGCTCCAAACGTGTGCTAATGGAGCTGTGGAGCTCGACGAGGACGGTGATGCACAGCCGGGAGATTTTTTTTATTTAGATGGCATCCTCTATCGGCGTTTTCAAGACCCTAACCGTAGCTGGAAAAAGGGGTCCGGAGTAGTGGACCAGTTGGTGGTGCCGCGGGAGTGCAGGGATAGCCTACTGAGTTTGGCGCATGACACACCGCTGGCAGGACATTTGGGGGTAAGAAAAACGGTGGCGGCTTTGGGGAAGTTGTTTTGGTGGCCGGGGATGAAGTCTCATGTGCAGTCATGGATAAACTCATGTGATATTTGTCAACGGGTCGGGAAACCAAACCAAGTTATTCCTAAAGCTCCGTTGCACCCTATTCCTGTAATTGGGCCACCTTTTAGTAAGATTGTTGTTGACATGGTTGGTCCACTCCCTCCCACAAAGGCTGGTAATAAATTTTTGTTAACCATCATGGATGTTGCCACTAGATACCCCGATGCATACCCCATGAAAAACGGCATGGCTAAGACGGTAGTCAGTAACTTGTTGTGGTACTTTTCAAGGTACGGGTACCCGGAGGAGATTCAGTCTGACCAGGGGTCCAATTTCACCTCCAATCTCTTTAAGCAAACAATGCAACAGCATGGGATACGGGCGGTGGTATCGTCAGCGTATCACCCTGAGAGCCAAGGGGTGCTTGAGCGGTGGCATGCCACCCTTAAAAGCATGCTCAGGTGTTATTGTGCTGACAACGGAAGAGATTGGGATCTTGGATTGCCGTATGTACTGTTTGCTGCTCGGGAAGTGCCTGGTGAGAGCCTGGGATTTAGTCCAAACGAGCTGATTTTTGGACACCGCGTCAGGGGCCCCCTTAATATGCTGCGTGAAATTTGGGAAGGAACTGTGCAGCCTTGTTCCTTGTTAAAGTATGTGTTTGAAAGCCGTGAGCGCATGCTTAAGAGTCTGGAGATGGCAGGTCGGAATTTAACAGGATCACAAGCTTTAATGAAGGACAGGTATGATCGCAAAGTGAAGCTCCGGAAGTTCATTGTAGGACAAGAGGTATTAATTTTGTTGCCTTTGGTTGGTAACCCCTTGTCTGCGAAGTATACTGGACCCTATAAAATTGTGGAGAAAATTTCGGACCTAGATTACCTTGTTGCCACTCCAGACCGGAGGAAAAAGAACCAGTTATGTCACGTGAACCTGATAAAAGAGTATGTGAGGCGCCCCTCTGAGCCTCTCACTGTCCCTGTGTTGGCTTGTTGCGGCCGTGGTGGAGAAGGAGAGGGGGACAGTCAAGCTTCAGAGGAGGATAGCTGGGATCACCATGTTTCAGCGGATCAGTGGGCGGGGAACTCGAGCCTAAGGGCTGACGAGGCTATAGCTCATTTGCCTGAGCCGCAGTTTGAAGCTATCCGTCAGTTGCTCGGTTCATACCCCACTGTATTTGCTGAACACCCAGGCCTCACTACTCAGGCTATGCATGATGTTGACGTGGGGGACCATCTACCCTTTAAGTCAATCCCGTACCGTGTGCCCCCCATAAAACTACCCGCTCTGAGGGATGAGTTGGAGTATATGCTCGGTAGAGGGTTGATAGAGAAAGGCACCGTTAAATGGACTTCCCCCGTAACACTGCAGCCTAAGCCAGATGGCAAGGTACGCTTCTGTATTGATTTCCGTAGGCTAAACGGTTTGACTCCAACTAACCCATATCCTCTTCCTCGGGTTGATGATAGTGTTGATAAAATTGGTAATGCTCGGTTTTTGTCTAAAGTAGATTTAGTAAAAGGTTACTGGCAAGTACCTTTGTCCGAGCGTGCTAAAGAGGTATGTGGTTTTGTGGTGGACGGGAGTACTTACCGGTGTAATGTTATGCCCTACGGACTTAAGAATGCACCAGCAACGTTTCAGAACCTGATGAATGAAATTGTCAAGGACATTCCAAATTGCACCGTATACTTGGACGATGTAATCATTTATGATGACGACTTTGAGAGCCATTGTGAGCACCTGGAGACCTTGTTCCGGAAACTTAGTGAAGCAGGTCTGGTAGTAAATTTGGCAAAGTGTGACTTCGTAAAAGCCACTGTGCAGTACCTTGGGTTTGTAGTGGGAAGGGGACAGGTGTGCCCTCCTCAGAACAAGGTACAGGCTATCAATAAATTTCCGCACCCAACCACCAAGAAGCAGATTATGAGATTCTTGGGTATGATAGGCTACTACAGACGCTTTATAAAAGGTTACTCCACGGTGTTGGCACCTCTCACAGATTTGTTATCTAAAGACAAAAAGTTTTTGTGGGCGCCTGAGTGTGAAAAGGCTTTTAATTTGGTGAAGCATTTGCTGTGTACTCACCCGATACTCAGGGCCCCAGACTTTAACAGGCCTTTTCAGCTGGCAACAGATGCTAGTGGTGTAGGGGCTGGTGCCGTCTTGCTACAGACAGACAATGAAGGTGTGGAACACCCAGTAAGTTTCTTTTCTAAGAAGTTCAATGCTGCACAAAAGAACTATTCTACAATAGAAAAGGAATTACTGGCGATTGTGCTGTCGCTCAGGCACTTCGAGGTGTATGTTCCAGCCTATGGCCCAGTCGTGGTTATCTACACTGATCATCACCCTTTGAGATTCCTAAATCAATTTCACAATCGCAATATGAGACTGACCAGGTGGTCTTTGATGTTGCAGGAGTATAACCTGGACATCCGTCATATTGCGGGATGTGACAATGTGATCGCGGATTGTTTATCGAGGGTAGATGATCAGTCGTAGGCTATCACAGGTGTATGATCCCGGAGAGATTGACACACGGGTAGCCTCCTGCTTTAGTTTGAGTAGTATTTTGCGCTTGGTGCTTGTTGGCTCGCGGTTGTAGCCCAGCGTATTGGGTCGTAAAGCAGGAGTTGAGCGTTTGGTATAGAAGAAAAAATAGGCTGCCCTTATAGAGCAGCCGGAAAAAACATATTAAAATATAAAAATCATAAACAAACTCTTTCTTTTGTTATAAATAATTGTATAAGTTTGTCATAGCCTATAGAGTTTGAGTAGTCCACGAACTATCAAACGGCTGAGCTGCTGTAAGCTCGCTCTGGGAGCATGATATTATGTCTTTTGCTATTGTTGGGAGGAGTTATGAAATGTGAATTTTTTTTTTATAAGATGTGTTTTAGTGATAAACTCAGCGTTGTTTTAGTGCCATGCGGTCGCTGGGTGTGAGGGGTTTGATGAGGTTCTGCGTGTCAGATTTTAGCTCAGGGTTGAGCAAGTAAAATCTTGGGGGAGGTGTGACGCATGCCGAGTATGAGCATGCTGTACAGAACGCTCAGTCAGACCCCACTCTCGCTAGGATCGTCAGGGCAGGAACTTTGGCTGTAGTCCGTGTAGAGTTTCCTAACTCAGTTTATGTGAGCCGTTGTACTATAAGTATTATAATTATGTATTTTGTTTTCTTCTAAGTCAACGAGTTATATTTTATATCATTAGATATAAGTATTGTGTGTGGGACTTATATATAATGAGGAGAAGAGAGAGAGTTATGTAACGACGGCCAGTGAGCGCGCCACGAGGTAGGTAGGCCTCCCTCCCTCCTCCCTCCTCCCTCCTCCCTCCTCAAGCGCGTGGGAAATCCTTTGTCGATCCCAGATTGAGAGAGAATATGACGTAATGATTGTCAGTGGGCGGTCCTTAGTAGTTTGCGATATGCCGCTAGAGGGCCGAGTATAAAAAGGAGAGGTCCTCGCCACAATTCTTTAGAACTCATCAGGCAGAGCGACTTCTCATATCCCTTGCAACTATCCATATTCTTCCGACTGATGTGAACTTTCTCTACTCTCTGAACAGCCTATCTTCTTCTCTTCTCGTCCCTTTTTAACCCATGATCCCTTTGGTGCAGATTTAGTCAGCCAAAGTATTATCGCTTGAGTTCTCACGAGATATATGCCTGTTAGATAGCCTATTTTGGAAGGGATAACTAGAATAGGATTGATTGATGTTTGTTGCACTCGTATATGCATTTCCCTGTGTACGATTATCCATGTTCCTGTTTTCTGCTGGTTTAGGTAATGCTAGACTGGGATAAGGTTTCGGGAGTTGTGATTTCCTATGAGTACTAGGTTTTGGTTGAACCGGTACAATTGCAACGGAGACGTGGGAAACCTAGGTGGTCTTTCTGACTGTGTACCTTGAGAGTTTAGCACTGTGTTGCGAGTGAGGGCTTTTGCCTCTGCCACCCAACACTGTGCTATCTCGTTTGCTTGACTTTGAGAGGATCGCCAGGAGAGAACCAGATACTAGTGATCTGGATCTCTCAAGAGAGCATCCCGTCAATTAACGTAATTTGGCCGCACAGTCTTAAGGACCTCGCTAGGCTACGAGCCGCTTGCTCAGCCATTGTTTCCTAACCTTAGATATCCCAGCTAGACTTTGCTCGACCAGCAGATACAGCATAGTATTGAAGCTTCTCCTTATGTATGTTATTGTTTATGCACTATTGATTTCATGTGTGGCACGCTTAGCTACTTTAGAGATTAGTGGCCCACGAGCACAATCCTAGTAGGCTATTGTCAGTGCATTGTCGGAGTACTTCTTCTTAATGTTTGCCATTTACTATTGTCTATTCTTATAATTCTTCTTATGTCAATTTAAAGCCTTTAATATTAGTTAATTGCCAGTGTGTTACTTATTGAATTGCTGTTCAAAATCCGATACTTACTTCTTACGAGTATTCGAGAAGCATCTAACTTTATCAGAAGATTCCTTGCTTGATGCTCGAGGACTATTGTTTAACGTAACGTAATAGTGCCGATCCGAAGTAGAGGGTGGAGGACTTCTTAAGTTCTTAGTCAAGGGTGGATTACTTCGGCTTCGGCCAACACTATTCTTTAGTGTTGTAGTACTTTCTTCTTTGTTTGATTGTTGACCAGACTAGATAACTCCCGTCTTGTTATTAGTCTGTTGTGTGAAACGCTAGTACCGAGTTCTTGTATACCCCGTTATAGCAGATAGAACTCTGGAGGGTAGTGGCGTTTTTTGTTCGGCTGGCAGTACTCTGGGGTTGGGATCGTGTGTTTCCGTTGTGGCAGCGAGCCATACTCGAGTCCTGTGTAAGAGCCCTAGTGTACCCGAGTGCCCGGTCGTAACAAATGGCGACCTTGCTTAGGATTTTGTGAACAGTATAATTTTTTGCAGAGTTGTACAACATTTGTTTGTTCGTACTTTAGCGTACATATTGAAGAATATTTTTTTTTGTAAGGCAATTAGGAGAGCATTTAAGAGACTCCAGTTAATTTAGTAATTAGTGCTTACATAGGGGAGTTTAACACTTTTGTCTCGAGAATTTTTTGTGAACTTCAGTATGTCGTGCCCTAGTACTGACGAGGAGCGAGAGATGCCATTTGAGGAGGTGCCGTTAGTAATCAGTGAGGAGGATGCTAGACTTTTTGTGAGTAAGCAGTACCATGTGACGGAGGGGAGGCTGACTGGGGTGGATATTTGTGGCTTGCACCTGATAGCCAAGGTTTTGGGCAGATCCAATGTAGAAGGGATGTCCAAGGGGGAGCTGATTTCCTGGGTGTTGCGTGGGCGACATGGGGTTTCGGAGGAGAGGGCGTTTGGGGGGGTTCCTCCCCAGATCCCCTCTCACTCGACTCCCACAGTGCCGTCCACTCAGTTGCCGGAGGTTAGCACTCTCCCACAGAGGGATGAGAATTGGAAGATTGGAGTGCCCTCGGGCGGTACGTATGGTGGTTCCCCAGTTCTTGCCCCCCCTCCTTCAGTAGTGGCAACTCCCTCTTCCTGCCTGTCTCCAGATATGATATTTAAACTTGAGCTTGCTAAGATTGAGAATGAATCTAGGAAGCAGGAGAATGAGGCTAGGAAGCATGAGATTGAGGCTGAGACCAGGAGGCATGAGATTGAGGTTAGGAGGCAAGAGGATGAGACCAGGAGGCATGAGGCTGAGCTTAGGTACGACTCAGAGAAATATTGTGCTCAAATAGATTTAGATAAGACTCGTGCAGAGTCGACAGGGATTCGGATGGGCCGTGAGGGCCAAGTAAGAGAGCAGTCCTTGTCCCACTTAGTCAAATTGGTGCCGGCATTTAGTGAAACTGAAGTCACAGAATTTTTTAATCGTTTTGAGAAGAAGTGTAGGGAGCATAATTGGCCTGAAGAGAAGTGGGCAGCTCTAGTCTCCTCAAGACTTACGGGTAAGGGTCTGAAGGCTTATGATGCACTGCCTTTAGAGTCTTGCATTGACTACCCAGAATTGAAGAGAGCTGTCCTACGGGCATACGAGTTGCAACCAGAAACATATCGATTGAAGTTTCGGGGTGTTACAAAGACTAGGGAGGCGACCTTTCTTGAACATGCCCGGGACTTAAAAGATGCACTTACAAACTGGACACGTTCTGAGAAAGCTGAGACGGCCGAACAGTTGACTGAGCTGTTTCTGCTCGAGCAGTTTTATAAGTGTACAGGTGCAGAAATGACTTTAACTATTAAAGAAAAGAATCCAAAAACTCTACAGGAGGCAGCTGAGATGGCTGACCTCCGGCTATCATTAATTCGTGGGTGCGGGTCTGCCCAGCGTAGTGAGGCAGGTAACAAGGGGCGTGACGCCCCACCCCCCCGAGTTAGTAATATATCTTATGCAAACAAGTACAAGAGTTACGATACCAAGACTGACCACAAGACTAGCACCGTCCCATTTAAGAAGGGGCCGGGCCCTTCCCAGTACCAAGGGAAGCCCAAAGGGGAGTTAGAGTGTTATCAATGTCATAAAAAGGGGCACTTTGCAAGAGTCTGTCCTAGCAAACCACCTACAGCAGCTGTGTCTTTGGCCTGCAACATTGGTGTGTCTCTGAAGTCTTCTGAGTTTGCCCGGGGCAGTTCGTCAGAGGCTGAGGCACAGCCAGTGCAGAAGCACCTGGGAGGCTCGAACCCTGCTCAGGATGTTTTTTGCGACCATAGAGGACGGGGTTGCGTGATGTGGGCGGGGCGCAAGCATGGAGTAGAGGTCTTGCGTGATACAGGTGCTTCCCAGACTTTGATGAAAAACTTGACTGGCTACCCTATAAATGCGGCTCGGGTGGTAGTGGTGCAGGGTATTAATGCAACTCGGTCATACCCGCTGGTGCGGTTGGAGTTGGAGGTGGATGGTGTGGCACGTGAATTGGATGTTGGGATTGTGGAGAAACTGCCAGTGGAGGGCGTCGACCTTCTTCTCGGCAACGACTTTGCAATGCCCGCTTCTGAGGTTCTACCCTTAGTCGTTGCCGAGAGGCCGGCCGACGTGAGTAGGGAAGAGCGAGAGTGGGTCGAGCGGTGCCAGGCACAACCCATGGCGTGTGCTGTCACCCGAGCTCGGGCAGCTAAAGTGTCACAGCCTAGTCCTCCGTCTTCAGACCAGCAGAGGAACGATCAACAGGAGGAGGCTAAAGCTGGAGTTGGTTTTAAGAGTTTTGACTCGGCGGCTCTCCTGGGTGATTCAGTATTAGCACCATTACTTAGTTCTGGAGTAGCCCCTGGGCCTGTCATCGAGAGTGACGAGGCTGGGCATGACGAGTCTCCACGACAGCAACGTTATGAACATCGAGAGAGACAGAGGGAGCAGCCCAGTATCGGGGAGGGTCATGCATTGCTCCGGGAGCAGTTAGATCGCTTGGCACCCTCAGATATACGTCGGTTGCAGCTGGAGGACCCTGAGCTCCAAACGTGTGCTAATGGAGCTGTGGAGCTCGACGAGGACGGTGATGCACAGCCGGGAGATTTTTTTTATTTAGATGGCATCCTCTATCGGCGTTTTCAAGACCCTAACCGTAGCTGGAAAAAGGGGTCCGGAGTAGTGGACCAGTTGGTGGTGCCGCGGGAGTGCAGGGATAGCCTACTGAGTTTGGCGCATGACACACCGCTGGCAGGACATTTGGGGGTAAGAAAAACGGTGGCGGCTTTGGGGAAGTTGTTTTGGTGGCCGGGGATGAAGTCTCATGTGCAGTCATGGATAAACTCATGTGATATTTGTCAACGGGTCGGGAAACCAAACCAAGTTATTCCTAAAGCTCCGTTGCACCCTATTCCTGTAATTGGGCCACCTTTTAGTAAGATTGTTGTTGACATGGTTGGTCCACTCCCTCCCACAAAGGCTGGTAATAAATTTTTGTTAACCATCATGGATGTTGCCACTAGATACCCCGATGCATACCCCATGAAAAACGGCATGGCTAAGACGGTAGTCAGTAACTTGTTGTGGTACTTTTCAAGGTACGGGTACCCGGAGGAGATTCAGTCTGACCAGGGGTCCAATTTCACCTCCAATCTCTTTAAGCAAACAATGCAACAGCATGGGATACGGGCGGTGGTATCGTCAGCGTATCACCCTGAGAGCCAAGGGGTGCTTGAGCGGTGGCATGCCACCCTTAAAAGCATGCTCAGGTGTTATTGTGCTGACAACGGAAGAGATTGGGATCTTGGATTGCCGTATGTACTGTTTGCTGCTCGGGAAGTGCCTGGTGAGAGCCTGGGATTTAGTCCAAACGAGCTGATTTTTGGACACCGCGTCAGGGGCCCCCTTAATATGCTGCGGGAAATTTGGGAAGGAACTGTGCAGCCTTGTTCCTTGTTAAAGTATGTGTTTGAAAGCCGTGAGCGCATGCTTAAGAGTCTGGAGATGGCAGGTCGGAATTTAACAGGATCACAAGCTTTAATGAAGGACAGGTATGATCGCAAAGTGAAGCTCCGGAAGTTCATTGTAGGACAAGAGGTATTAATTTTGTTGCCTTTGGTTGGTAACCCCTTGTCTGCGAAGTATACTGGACCCTATAAAATTGTGGAGAAAATTTCGGACCTAGATTACCTTGTTGCCACTCCAGACCGGAGGAAAAAGAACCAGTTATGTCACGTGAACCTGATAAAAGAGTATGTGAGGCGCCCCTCTGAGCCTCTCACTGTCCCTGTGTTGGCTTGTTGCGGCCGTGGTGGAGAAGGAGAGGGGGACAGTCAAGCTTCAGAGGAGGATAGCTGGGATCACCATGTTTCAGCGGATCAGTGGGCGGGGAACTCGAGCCTAAGGGCTGACGAGGCTATAGCTCATTTGCCTGAGCCGCAGTTTGAAGCTATCCGTCAGTTGCTCGGTTCATACCCCACTGTATTTGCTGAACACCCAGGCCTCACTACTCAGGCTATGCATGATGTTGACGTGGGGGACCATCTACCCTTTAAGTCAATCCCGTACCGTGTGCCCCCCATAAAACTACCCGCTCTGAGGGATGAGTTGGAGTATATGCTCGGTAGAGGGTTGATAGAGAAAGGCACCGTTAAATGGACTTCCCCCGTAACACTGCAGCCTAAGCCAGATGGCAAGGTACGCTTCTGTATTGATTTCCGTAGGCTAAACGGTTTGACTCCAACTAACCCATATCCTCTTCCTCGGGTTGATGATAGTGTTGATAAAATTGGTAATGCTCGGTTTTTGTCTAAAGTAGATTTAGTAAAAGGTTACTGGCAAGTACCTTTGTCCGAGCGTGCTAAAGAGGTATGTGGTTTTGTGGTGGACGGGAGTACTTACCGGTGTAATGTTATGCCCTACGGACTTAAGAATGCACCAGCAACGTTTCAGAACCTGATGAATGAAATTGTCAAGGACATTCCAAATTGCACCGTATACTTGGACGATGTAATCATTTATGATGACGACTTTGAGAGCCATTGTGAGCACCTGGAGACCTTGTTCCGGAAACTTAGTGAAGCAGGTCTGGTAGTAAATTTGGCAAAGTGTGACTTCGTAAAAGCCACTGTGCAGTACCTTGGGTTTGTAGTGGGAAGGGGACAGGTGTGCCCTCCTCAGAACAAGGTACAGGCTATCAATAAATTTCCGCACCCAACCACCAAGAAGCAGATTATGAGATTCTTGGGTATGATAGGCTACTACAGACGCTTTATAAAAGGTTACTCCACGGTGTTGGCACCTCTCACAGATTTGTTATCTAAAGACAAAAAGTTTTTGTGGGCGCCTGAGTGTGAAAAGGCTTTTAATTTGGTGAAGCATTTGCTGTGTACTCACCCGATACTCAGGGCCCCAGACTTTAACAGGCCTTTTCAGCTGGCAACAGATGCTAGTGGTGTAGGGGCTGGTGCCGTCTTGCTACAGACAGACAATGAAGGTGTGGAACACCCAGTAAGTTTCTTTTCTAAGAAGTTCAATGCTGCACAAAAGAACTATTCTACAATAGAAAAGGAATTACTGGCGATTGTGCTGTCGCTCAGGCACTTCGAGGTGTATGTTCCAGCCTATGGCCCAGTCGTGGTTATCTACACTGATCATCACCCTTTGAGATTCCTAAATCAATTTCACAATCGCAATATGAGACTGACCAGGTGGTCTTTGATGTTGCAGGAGTATAACCTGGACATCCGTCATATTGCGGGATGTGACAATGTGATCGCGGATTGTTTATCGAGGGTAGATGATCAGTCGTAGGCTATCACAGGTGTATGATCCCGGAGAGATTGACACACGGGTAGCCTCCTGCTTTAGTTTGAGTAGTATTTTGCGCTTGGTGCTTGTTGGCTCGCGGTTGTAGCCCAGCGTATTGGGTCGTAAAGCAGGAGTTGAGCGTTTGGTATAGAAGAAAAAATAGGCTGCCCTTATAGTGCAGCCGGAAAAAACATATTAAAATATAAAAATCATAAACAAACTCTTTCTTTTGTTATAAATAATTGTATAAGTTTGTCATAGCCTATAGAGTTTGAGTAGTCCACGAACTATCAAACGGCTGAGCTGCTGTAAGCTCGCTCTGGGAGCATGATATTATGTCTTTTGCTATTGTTGGGAGGAGTTATGAAATGTGAATTTTTTTTTTATAAGATGTGTTTTAGTGATAAACTCAGCGTTGTTTTAGTGCCATGCGGTCGCTGGGTGTGAGGGGTTTGATGAGGTTCTGCGTGTCAGATTTTAGCTCAGGGTTGAGCAAGTAAAATCTTGGGGGAGGTGTGACGCATGCCGAGTATGAGCATGCTGTACAGAACGCTCAGTCAGACCCCACTCTCGCTAGGATCGTCAGGGCAGGAACTTTGGCTGTAGTCCGTGTAGAGTTTCCTAACTCAGTTTATGTGAGCCGTTGTACTATAAGTATTATAATTATGTATTTTGTTTTCTTCTAAGTCAACGAGTTATATTTTATATCATTAGATATAAGTATTGTGTGTGGGACTTATATATAATGAGGAGAAGAGAGAGAGTTATGTAACGACGGCCAGTGAGCGCGCCACGAGGTAGGTAGGCCTCCCTCCCTCCTCCCTCCTCCCTCCTCCCTCCTCAAGCGCGTGGGAAATCCTTTGTCGATCCCAGATTGAGAGAGAATATGACGTAATGATTGTCAGTGGGCGGTCCTTAGTAGTTTGCGATATGCCGCTAGAGGGCCGAGTATAAAAAGGAGAGGTCCTCGCCACAATTCTTTAGAACTCATCAGGCAGAGCGACTTCTCATATCCCTTGCAACTATCCATATTCTTCCGACTGATGTGAACTTTCTCTACTCTCTGAACAGCCTATCTTCTTCTCTTCTCGTCCCTTTTTAACCCATGATCCCTTTGGTGCAGATTTAGTCAGCCAAAGTATTATCGCTTGAGTTCTCACGAGATATATGCCTGTTAGATAGCCTATTTTGGAAGGGATAACTAGAATAGGATTGATTGATGTTTGTTGCACTCGTATATGCATTTCCCTGTGTACGATTATCCATGTTCCTGTTTTCTGCTGGTTTAGGTAATGCTAGACTGGGATAAGGTTTCGGGAGTTGTGATTTCCTATGAGTACTAGGTTTTGGTTGAACCGGTACAATTGCAACGGAGACGTGGGAAGCCTAGGTGGTCTTTCTGACTGTGTACCTTGAGAGTTTAGCACTGTGTTGCGAGTGAGGGCTTTTGCCTCTGCCACCCAACACTGTGCTATCTCGTTTGCTTGACTTTGAGAGGATCGCCAGGAGAGAACCAGATACTAGTGATCTGGATCTCTCAAGAGAGCATCCCGTCAATTAACGTAATTTGGCCGCACAGTCTTAAGGACCTCGCTAGGCTACGAGCCGCTTGCTCAGCCATTGTTTCCTAACCTTAGATATCCCAGCTAGACTTTGCTCGACCAGCAGATACAGCATAGTATTGAAGCTTCTCCTTATGTATGTTATTGTTTATGCACTATTGATTTCATGTGTGGCACGCTTAGCTACTTTAGAGATTAGTGGCCCACGAGCGCAATCCTAGTAGGCTATTGTCAGTGCATTGTCGGAGTACTTCTTCTTAATGTTTGCCATTTACTATTGTCTATTCTTATAATTCTTCTTATGTCAATTTAAAGCCTTTAATATTAGTTAATTGCCAGTGTGTTACTTATTGAATTGCTGTTCAAAATCCGATACTTACTTCTTACGAGTATTCGAGAAGCATCTAACTTTATCAGAAGATTCCTTGCTTGATGCTCGAGGACTATTGTTTAACGTAACGTAATAGTGCCGATCCGAAGTAGAGGGTGGAGGACTTCTTAAGTTCTTAGTCAAGGGTGGATTACTTCGGCTTCGGCCAACACTATTCTTTAGTGTTGTAGTACTTTCTTCTTTGTTTGATTGTTGACCAGACTAGATAACTCCCGTCTTGTTATTAGTCTGTTGTGTGAAACGCTAGTACCGAGTTCTTGTATACCCCGTTATAGCAGATAGAACTCTGGAGGGTAGTGGCGTTTTTTGTTCGGCTGGCAGTACTCTGGGGTTGGGATCGTGTGTTTCCGTTGTGGCAGCGAGCCATACTCGAGTCCTGTGTAAGAGCCCTAGTGTACCCGAGTGCCCGGTCGTAACAACTGCCCATGACACAAGCTTTCATATGAAATAAAGCACACTCCAATACACAAACTGTAGCCCCATCCATTGCCCTGGCGATCCCAGCGAGTCACTGTAGGACAAGCCATGCGGTTCTAACGGAGTGGTTAACGTCACAATAGGGTGAGCAAGTGAACAATGGCCATCCACAACCGCGGCTATGGAACGGCCGGAAAGGAAATTAGAGACAAAGGCACAAATGGAGGGATAGAAACCGAAGGAGGGTAGTTTAGAAATTAAAGATTTGTGCCAGACTCTATCGAAGGCTTTCGATATGTCTAGTGCAATAGAAAAAGTCTCACCGAAGTCCCGAAAGGAGGATGACCAAGAGTTAGTAAGATATGAAAGAAGATCACCAGTTTAGTGACCCTTAACCCTTCCGGCCCGGGTGTCCGTGTGAAAGGACACCACGAAATAAGGGCAGGAGCCCGGGTGTCCTGTTACGAGGCAGTAAGCTTTCAAGCCTATTCAGCTTGGTCTGAACGCTGTACGTCCGACGCATGTAAACAAAGCCGATCGTTGCGTCACCGCACATCCGAAAACAATAAGGAGACATCGGATCAATGTTATTGTTGTGACGTCAGACGAAATTAGTGTCTGAAAAGCTCTGATATTGTCAACATCACGGCAAAATTCGCTCCACGGAAATCGTCATCACAACTGAACCAGTTGACTTAGAGAGCTCTACTCAACGCGAGTCTAAATAGTCCAAATGATAACAAAATATTTTGGTCTACTCAAATCCTACTTCACTACTGCTTCATCCATTCCACCATTAAAATGTCCAACTGGCAATCTTGTAAGTGACCCACGAGGTAAAGCTAACCTTCTTGCGGATATTTTCTCCACCAACTCAACCTTAGATGAAATAAATCAAGATGTCCCTGTACTTAATTTTAATTCGCCTGAAATTCCCTCACTTAAGATCCACACCAGACATGTCAAAACTATTTTGCAGAATCTCTCAGTAGATAAGGCTCCTGGTCCAGATGAAATTCCTCCAATAGTACTTAAGAATTGCTCCTTGGTGTTCGCTCCTGTATTGGCAACATTTTTCCGTCTGTGTACTCATACCTCATGCTTCCCAGTACCCTGGAAAGAAGCAAACATTCATCCAGTTCCTAAAAAAGGTACCTCTTCAGATCCATCAAACTACAGACCAATAGCTATAACTTCCACTCTTGGTAAAGTCTTTGAAATTATATTAAATAATCACATAATTAAGCATCTTGAGAATAATAAATTAATCAGTGATAGGCAATATGGTTTTAGACGATGTCAATCAACTGCAGACATTCTTTGCCTTCTTACGCATCAAATCAACCAAGCTACAGACCAACATGGTGAAACACATACAATAGCACTGGATATATCAAAGGCATTTGATAGAGTCTGGCATCAATCCTTATTGTCGAAGATGTCACACTACGGCCTTGCATCATTAGTTCTACTAATTTCTTCTTATCTTCATAACAGAAAAATATGTGTAATGGTAGATGGCCTTTATTCTCAATTTCACTCAATAAATGCTGGTGTTCCCCAGGGATCAGTTTTGGCCCCAATTCTGTTCCTCATTCATATCAATGATCTCATATCTACCACTCATAATCCAATACATTCCTACGCAGATGACTCAACACTCCACAGTTCCTTCACATTTACCAATTCTTTCACCCAACCCGATCTTATAAATTCAAAAATAAACACTGCAATTTCTCTGAACCAGGACCTTTCTAGAATTAATGGATGGGGACAAAATAATCTAGTTTCCTTTAATGCACAGAAAACCAAGTACATTCAATTTTCTAACCGACAGAATCTCACTGACTCCCATATATTTTTTAATGATGTAAATATTCCCACTTCCCCTAGTATTGACATTCTCGGTGCAACATTAACTACTAACTTGAGCTGGACACATTATGTTAGAAGCATTGCTAAGAATGCCTCTAAAAAACTGGGACTCCTGTACAGAGTTCGAGAATTCTTCACTGACGAGCAGTTGGCCGTAATATATAAAAGTCATGTGCGTTCTCAGATGGATTACTGTTCACCTCTGTGGGGTGGAAGTGGAGTGGTTGCATTGAGGCAGTTGGACAAAATTCAAAATAAAGCTATTAGATTAATCAATAACCCTGCAATCACACAGGACCTTCCTACATTATCCATACGAAGAAACGTTGCATCCCTTGCATTATTCTACAGATATTTTCACAGCAATTGTTCCGAGGAACTTGCTTCAATTGTGCCGCTTCTCCACATCTTTCCCCGTAGAACTAGGGCAGCTGAGAGCGCCCATGAATTTACACTTTCTCCTCCACAATGCAGAACTTCTGCTTATCAGAATTCATTTATCCCCAGAGCTACTACTCTTTGGAATTCACTTCCCTCGAATTGCTTTCCACAAACTTACAATCTACAAATGTTTAAATCCAGTTGTTACAAACATTTTATGAATGGAGGATGCCTTTAGGCACATGGACCTTTTTGTTTTATATGTGTTTTTCCTTCCTCCGTTCATTGTCTCTTTTAAAAAAAAAAAAAAAAAAAAAAAAAAAAAAAATCTACAGATTGGAAACCGCACTACGTTTATAGATGCGTGGGAAATTTCTAGCAGTTAAACTAAACAAAAATACGGTAGCCTAGACCTAGACGTTTTCCGGGCAGATCGCCCGGGTAGCCCACACTGTCCTTTGGAGATACAGCCCGGGCCCGGAGGGTTAAGGAAGCCATACTGGCGATCTGAGATCAGATTATGAGAAGAGAAAGGATTAAGAAATTTGGAAGCAAGAATAGTTTCAAAAACTTTAGAAATACAAGATATGAGAGCAATTGGACGATAGTTGGAGGGTTGAGAGCGGTCACCCTTCTTTGGGCAGGTTGAATGTGAGCAAACTTCCAGCATGAAGGGAAGACGTTAGAGGATAGACAGAGACGAAAGAGTTTGCCTAGGCAGGGAGTCAGCACGTTAGCACAGTTTTTTAGAACAACAGGAGGAACACCGTCCGGACCGTATGGGACCGTATGCCTTATTAGTGTTAAGCCCAGAGAGGGTAGAAAGTACATCTTTAGAAGAGATTAGGATATTATATTAGGCATAAGTAAGAGAGAGGAGGGTGGAGAGGGAGGAATAGCACCGGAATCATCAAAGGTGGAGTTTCTAGCAAAAGTTTGAGCGAAGAGTTTAGCTTTGTATTTGTTTCCCCATAGACTACAGTAGATCTGAACTGGACACGAAAATGGAACTTTGCAGTAAGGGACCAAAAATCGGAGAACGAACCTCCAAGTATGAACCTTGAAACCCCGAAAATATCACATTTTCGGGGTTTCGAGGTTCGAACTTGGGGGTTCGTTTTCCGATTTTGGGTCCCTTACTGCAAAGTTCCATTTTCGTGTCCAGTCCAGATCTACTGTAGTCTATAGTTTCCCCATACATGATGTGTAGTTATTGAAGTAATGAATATCACAACACAAACTAAACTCGGCAAACACAGTCAACTATCAGATGTTGAGTACTTGTTCTCGACAGAATGTCTGTTTGGTATTGTTAATTGATACGTTTATTAGCTTATCTAATTAACGATAGTAATGTATTATGTTTTGCTTAACATTCACTAGTACAGTAATGCATTACGAACTATTGAATCACAGTTACCATTACATATATGGTGCACCAATTGTATAGTGATTTAATTACCTAATGCTTAGTAAAGTGCACATTTGTTAATTTGGAGGGTAGGTTGTATAGGCACTCGCAGCGCTTGAACCGTGTTTTCATGTAATCCTTTAACATAGTCTAAAACTTATAATTATGATCGAAAACATATAATCAACTTCCCACCTGCTTTATCAGTGTAATGATACGTTATCGTTGAGATAAACGTATGAGACATGGAATTATTCAATTGGTGTACACACTATGTTTATTATTTAGGCATATTATATGGTTTATGTGTTTGAGTGTGAAATGCATGATAAACATGTTAAATAATATAAGTGAACATATGTAAACAGAAACATATCATGATTCAAACTTATATTAGTGTTATTATTTAGTAAGAATCAAATACATATTACATATCGTTATAATTACACTTTCCATTTTAATAATAAAGGTTTGCACGGAGTCCCATAATTACCGTTTACCCAGTTCAATTACTTTTGGTTTAACCATTATAAAAATGACCTCATATGACTATCATAGCGCAAATATATACATTGCCATTCATATTTTTATGTAATTTGATATGCAGTATATAATACATATAATGTAACCTTTACTGTAAATGGCATCAGCAAAAAAACTCATAGACTATAAGAACAGTGAGAATCATGGTTAAAGTATTAATTAAAACAGTTTTATTAAAGATTCACTAGGTTGGCATTTATTACAATTAAAATAAGAATAATAAAAGCCGTTCCTAAAACTATAACAGTGTTCGAAATGCAAAATGTGATACAAACACTATTATTGCCCACATATGAATACATAGATTGGTCTCTCCATATATACAAATGGTCAAACCTGGGTTGCAGAAAGTAAAGTGGCTTAACCTACTTACAATTTGCGGACAATATAATTATTAAATCCCTCCAGGGCGGTAGAGACGTGCAGGGCGGGGGCGAGGAGGGATGCTTATTCATGCACATATCAACAATACAATAACATGAAAGTGAACTAATTGGTGAAAATAAATATATTGATCAAGTTACCCCTTTCGTTTAGGTAAACATATGTATGTTTTGGCTATTATATATATATATATATATATATATATATATATATAGTAGGACAAGAGCCACAACAGTATAATGTTGAGGTTTATTTACAGTATTTGCAAAGTTTCGGAGGTATCACATATCCATCTTCAGGCTTATTTCAAATCATTAGTGTGGTTTTGCATAGTATATATATATATATATATATATATATATATATATATATATATATATATATATATATATACTGTATATACCTGTATATATACTTGGGAATGTTGCATAGTATGACCAATGGAGTTAAGTGGTCGTGATGAAAGTGTATCTCTGCCACCAGCTGTAAACTTAGCGGAAATCATTGACAGATATCAAGATGAATAATTATAGCTATATTTTGAAGATTTGAACCCTATTTGGTGTTTTTTTCTGTAATAAACTTCATATCACACTAGTATCGAGTACCGTATTATATAATTATATATCAAACAATAATACTAATCACTATCGAGTCATGATACGGTACATAATGGAAACTACTAAACATAACAAAGTACACTTGGATGCAGTCTCAACCTTGAATCACAATAGACAAGATCTTGAGAGAATATCTTGCTTGTAATCATCCTGAATTGTACAACCAAATTCTGCAGGAAATAGGATATATCTGTAAAGCGATTTACTCGAAAGGAAATCCGAACGAGGGCAATCTCACTCATATACACCAATGTGTGCGTATTGGGCCCCAGCCTTTGTACGGTATAGCACACGCCAGGAGGAACAATATAAAACACTACCCACAGTACTCCAGATATATAATATATGTGTTGGGCTAAACAGTCAGGCGTGTGTGTGTGTGCTATATTATTGTAGGTAAAGTATAGGTGGTGGTGGATGGAATATAGTGGTTCTCTTAGTTTTAGTAGCGGTGTTTTGTTTTGTTTTTAGAAATTGCCAAGCTAACTCCATGCTTTAGTTGTGTTTCTCTTCAGCCAACTGCAAAGCACACACACACACACTCACACACCCACCCACACACATGCACACATAGTTTAGCCACCTCACATGCTATATATCTTTCAGTGGCCAAATATACTTTCTAAAACTGACCAGATACACAACTTCATACCTCCCTTTCAACTTCCCTCTTCCATGAAAAGTAAATGCATATAAATAAGAAACAATTGCACATAATTAGAAAATAGAGACGTTAACAAGAGTAATTGATGAGGATGAAGCGATAAGGGAGGAGGAGCAAAGCAAAGTTGTGGAAGAAACGACGGATCATTCAATTGTAATAGATACAGCTAAAAAAAAGTCGGAGAGAGAGAGAGAGAGAGCGAGAGAGAGAGATAGCAAAGGGGATGGGTTATAGATGATTAAGAGCGAGAAGATAATGGAAAGGAAATATTATTCCAATTAGTGGAAGTGTAATGCATCACACACGAAAAAGAAACAAATTAGGCCTACCATGACAATCCTACAGTGGCAGGATAGGCTACAAAGAATGTAATGCAATACAAATCAGAACCAAGATACATAACTAATTTATGAATTTGTATCTCACCAATACCGACGTAGTTTGACTTTCGTCATGGGAAATTCTTAAACTAACAAGTCCAAGCTGGACTATAGGTCTGTGCGGCTGTGTTAACTCCAAGAAGCGTGGCGTGATGCTCAGGATGAAATGTAAACAAAATAGGCTCAGTTACAGCCTAGAGGATAAATTGGAGTATATGCATGCGGAAGATCATTAAATCTGGTTCAATAATATGCTCCAAGTTTCGTGAAAATCAGTTAATAACTTTGAGAGCCGCCTATGCTGGCGGAGGTATGTGCTCTATTGATCGTCTCCAATATTTAATTATTTCATACTTGAAGCATGTTCTATCTGCTCACTAAATTTCGTGGTCATCGGTTTATAACGTTTGAGATATCTTTTTTACAGACAATCAGACAAACGGAGGCAAAAACGTAACCTCCGTCCAACTTCGTTGTAGAGGTAACAATGAGGGGCACTCTGGAAAGTGCGTACCGTACCTCCTAATTAACTGGCGGAGGTATGCGCTCTACCGATTGCCTCCTCAATGTAATTGCTTCTCCCTTGGTGCATATCCTATCTTCCCACCAAGTTTCGTGATCATTGGTTCATAACTTTGTGAGCCGTCTAAGGTTGCGGAGGCATGCACTCTACCAATCACCTTCACAATTAAACGCCTTCTTCAACTGGTCATATCTTATCTTGCCTACAACTTTTGTGACAATCTGTTCATATCTTTTTGATAGGCTTATCTTGTTTACATACAAACAAACAGACAAACAAATGGAGGCATAAACATAACCTCCTCTAACTTCGTTGGCGGAGGTAATTAAAATAAAGTGCCATTGTACGTAATGTATTTCATTACCACCGGATCACATTTGCTGTCACTCCTGCAGAAGGGAAGCAACAGCGGGGCACCCTGGGCAAAATTTTAAAATAGGAATCCGACCATTATGTCTACGAAATAGATGAGATTATGTACATGGGCAAGTAAAAATTACTACTCTCCCCAAACTATAATAGTTTTCAATTTCCATCACTCCTGTATAAGGGGGCCTGTGGTAGGGCGCCATGGCTGACATGTTGGATCCAATTATTAATTGAAAGTATCTATGTACTATATGTGTGGTTCATTAATCACATAGAAATATCCAATCTCACTTTTCGTAACTCCTGTAGAAGGGAGACAGTAGCGAGGCGTCCCGGGCTAAAGTTGGAGATTGGACCCCGTTATGGTCAGGAAATACTTCACGCTACAGTATACGGTATGCATGTGAATGAAATTAGAAAAGCAAAGACCCCAAAAGACAGCCGATTAAATTTTCCATCTACTCCTGTAGAAGGAACCCCTAAAGTTAACTGCCATGGGCGAAGTATTTTAGAAGTGCCTTCTTAAAGCCTGATCAATAAGCAAGAGTCTATGCATAAAGAGTTCTAAGAAATAAACCTTAGCAATTTCTAAACAGATGGCCATTTCATTTTTCACCACTACTGCAGAAAGCGCTGATTAGTGGGGCGCCCATAACGAAATTTAAGAAAAAGGACTTGTTACGGCCTAGAGAATATATTCGAGTATATACGTGTGTAAGCTCATAAAATTTGGTTCGATAATAACCGAGAAATTGCAATCATAATTATATAAACGTCGCCCTACTGCAGAAGGTGGCGATTTGAAGGGCGCCCAAGCCGAAATTTGAAAAAAAGGCTCCGTATGGCCTGGAAGATAGATCAGCGTATAAGCATATAAAATATAATTAAATTTTGTTCAATAATAACCGAGAAATAGCCCATTTTGATATCGCTCGCTTTAACAAAAACGACATGAGTAGCGACTTGAGGTCTTGCTTCTTACGGACCTAACAACAACGACATGAGTAAGTTTTAGAGGTCCTGCTTTGCACGGCCCTAACAACAACAACGATATGAGTGGCAACTAAAGGTCTTAGCTTGGCACGGACCTAATAATACTCTGAAGATGTTATAACTGAGTATACTAGTTTACAATTGGCTAGGAATTCTGTGTGTGGGTTAGTTATGTTCTATGGATTAAACCGCTGCTGCGTCATAGGTCATAAGTCTGTCATTACGTCGTAGCTTTATGACTGTCTTTGAGTCATAAAGAGAACATCTGATACCAAGTATCTAGCCAGGTAATCCATGGGAAAAAGTAAACATTGGTACCTTCCATGACAACTAAGAACATTAATTATAATCTGAAAAGCATTCTCCATATTGTTGTTGATATGTTATATCTAATTGATAATTATTGTCAATAAGTCCATCTATTTCTTACATGCTCTATATTTGAGTTTGTGCTGAAAATGTGGCACCTGCAAATTATACCAATTCGTTATATATCGGGATCTGGCTTATGGACTATAATAGTGTAGATAACAAAGACAAACCTGTCAGTAAGTAGTTAGCGAGAAAACGAGTAGAAGTTGCCTGTACAGCTGTTTGCCGATGATACAGTTCTGATGAGCAGTAGTGAATGGAAGCTGCAGGGTCTGGTAAATACTGTATGTTTGGAACAGTGTTTGAAAAACAGTATCTGAAGGTAAATGCAGGGAAGAGTAAGGTTATGATGGTCTTTGAAAGGGATGCAGTCACAGAGTGTTTGGTGAGGTTGAATGGTCAGGCTATGGAGAATATCAGCTCATATAAGTATTTGGGTAGTGTGTTGAGTAAAAATGAGAGTATGGATGAAGAAGTGTGGGAGAGGGTGCAACAGGAGAAGAGGGTTGAAAGAATGTTGAAAGCAGTAACAAGAGATAGGGTGGTCAACATGGAAGTAAAGAAGTTCTTCCATGACAGTGTGAGAATCCCAAAATTGACTTATGGTAGTGAAGCATGGACGTTGTTGGAGAGACACAAACCAAGAGTGAGAGGGGTGAAATGAGTTACTAGAGAAGTACGTGCAGAGTTACATGGATAATATGGATAGACAGACAAATTAGGAAGTACGAGAGCGGTGTGGTGTGGATGTAGATGTGCTGGAATGTGTAAAAAGGAACAGCTTGAGATGGTTCGGCCATGTGTAACGTATGGGAAACGAGAGAATGACTAAGAGAGTGTACGAGAGTGAGGTGGAAGGACGGAGAGGAAGAGGTAGACTGATAGAGAGGTGGAAGGATGGAGCTAAGAAGTATATGCGTGAAAGCGGTGCTGGATGGGAGGATGGGTGTCGACTGACTGGGGACTGAGGTGCATGGGGAGATAGTAATGGCCAAGGTAGAATTGAATTACTGAATGCCGCCTCTGAATAAATAACCAGAACTATCCTTTCTTCATCTGGCCAGAGCACTGGAGGACAGGGATAGAGCAGTATTTTACCGAATAGAACAAATCGCCTTATCCAATGCACAAAGCGACCTATTGTCTAGCGGTCAGCCTTTGTCAGGACTTCCTGTTTGCCTTATCTCTACACTGGGTTGGCCCATGCACAACATAAGTAATTTACAGTAGCAGTTGAGGTATTCACACTACTATAATAATTAGGACACCCAATGCACGACACAATCTTGTTGGTAGCGGGAGAGAGGGTGACGGAACAACCATACGTAGCCTAGTGCCTACAGCCTATCTGTGGAATAAGACGATGTTAAAACAACCCCTTACCTGACTTCCAATGATTTTGGATGAGGTAGTTTCAATTTTGGTTGCATTGTCACTGGAAGTCTGTTTGGTGATAAGAAGGACTACATGGGACATGACCTCATTAAGGTCGAGGTAAGAAATCCCCCGGCCGCGTGAACACAACCCAGGTCGGTGGCTTGTGTGACAGGATCCGGGGTAGGAGCGCATTGAGGCCTCTCCTGGATGGAGGATAAATGCGACTTTCTCTCTATCTTGGTCACCAGTCTTCTCTTCTTCTTGCTGTCCATATCTTCTCCTTGTATATTAATTGTTGTTATAAATATTATTTTGATAATAATAATAATTATCAACTCTTCGAAGCAGAGTGGTATCGCACACACAGATCCCGCCCGTATACTGACCACCACCAGTCGGCTTGTCTGATGTAGTCGTCGTCGTCCGTCGTCCGTCCATAAACTCCTCCTAGACCGTTTGACGGTTGTTCACCAAATTTTACAGGTATATTCATTTGGTCAATGCGAATGGCAGTCAATTTTTTGTTTTCAATTTAACTAAAAGGTTAAGGTCAAAGCTCATGGTTGAAAATAAGGTCAATATTTCATGTTATTATATTTTTTACTCAAATTTCTTCATTTTCACTGGACAAGTTACTGGCAACCTTGATATCTTATTGACCAAATTTTAGATAAATATTCTAAAGGGTAAGGTCAAAGCTCAAGACTAAAGGTCAAAATTATTTATTTACTAGTATTTCTTATACTAACTATTATATTCTCACTAAGCTTACCATGTATATTCAGAATACCTAGGCAAAGGTCATTCAAGAAACTATACTATTCCACAGGGCAAGGTCAAATAAAAGGTCAATATGCTAATGTCCTTACTTTTCATGCAAACTTCACCATATTTGGTGAGATAGTTGCACTTTAAATGAAAAGAAAATATTGTATTTTGAGACCCATATCATAAAGGTCAAGATAAAGGTCACAGGTCAAAGTCGAGAATTATATTAATATATATGAAACTAACTCATGGGTTCTTATGAAATTTTGAATGCTTATTTAATTTTCCTGGGCAACGTCAATGCAAACAAAAATATACTCTTGCATAAAGGTCAAGGTGAAAGGTCAACTTTGTTATGAATTAAAACGGATTACTAAAAGTTCGGAAAACTGGCTGTTTTAGTTGCTTATTACTTAAATAACATATACACCAAATTTCATATAATTACGTAACAGTTAAGGTCAAAGGTAAAAACAAGAGTGTTGGTAATTTTCCCTAAACTCCTCCTAGATTGTTTAATGAATTGTCACCAAATTGTGCAGATATATCCATTTGGTAAATGTGAAGGTCAGTCAAAAACAAAATTAAATGTAAATAAAAGATTAAGGTCAAAGGTCAAGGTTTTTTAGTGTTTACTAAATGTTCTTAATTTTCACTATACATGTTACTGTTAACCTTTATCTTATTGACCAAATTTTAGATAAATATTCTAAAGGGTAAGGTCAAAGGTCTATGTCAAAGTTCAAAATAAGTGTTTTACTTGTATTTCTTACACCAACAGTTGGATTATCACTAGGATTACCATGTAGATTGGGAATATCTAGGCCAAGGTCATACAAGAATATATACAACTCCATATGAAAGGTCAATGACACAGGTCAAGGTCAAATATAAGGTCAATATGCATTTTTGTTTTACTTTTCATGGAACCTTCACAATATTTGGAGAGATTGTTGCACTTTAAATGAAAAGGAAATTATATAATTTTGTGACACATTTCATAGATGTCAAGATAAAGGTCACAGGTCAAGGTCAACAATTTTATTAATATATATGAAACTAACTGATGGGTTTTAATGAAATTAGGCATTCTTATTTGATTTTCCTGGGCAAGGTCAATGCAAAAAAGAAAAATGTACTCTACATAAAGGTCAAAGTAAATATAAAAAAATTCTATATTTTCAGACATCATGAAGTTCAAGATGAAGGTCAAAGGTCAAGGTCAACTATTCTTTTAATACCTCCAAAACTAACTGATGATCTTTAATGAAATTTGGCACGCTTATTTGATTTTCCAGGGTTACATAACTGCAAACAAAAAAATGTATCCTACATAATGGTCAAGGTCACAGGTCAATGCCAAAAGTCAACCTTCATCATAACAAATACTCTAATTTCGATATGCTGACTGTTATTTGCATTTTACTTAAATAATACATAATAATTATATAAATTTATACAAATATGCTAATACCTTAGGTCAAATGCTAATGGCCAGGATAAAAAGAAGTGTTAATAATTTTCCCTAAACTTTTCCTAGACTGTTTAACCCTTTATGTAATGACAATTTTGTTATCATACTCTAGCAATAATTATGCGGATCTGTGGTAGAAATAGGGTTAACATAGTTGAAAGCCTGCAATTTTGCTGGAGGCTCTTCTTAAACTGAATACAAAAATTGTCTAATATTATCCAGTATAAAATGAAAAGGACAGAACTGGTACCGAACGGGTTAATGTATCGTCACTAAATTTACAGGCAAATTCAGTGTGTCGTTCTCATTCCCTTCACCCCCGCACGTCGTACTGCTGAGGTGATTGTGTTGGGCTCTGTAGCTGGCATGGATGCAAAAGGGAGTGCAGGAGAAACAAGTTGTGCATGCACCCCTGGCAGGCACGTAATGGTGGGGTTGCAAGAGTAGTGCATCGTCCTTCGAGCCTCTGCTGCTTTCCCCTTTGCGGTCCCTCATCCGCTCTTGTCCTCCGTCCCTCACCTCTCCCTTCTCATAGCCATCGCTGGATGGAACAGTACGTCTCTCCTTCATGGCTGCCTTGCGGTTTTTGGTGTCACTGCCGAGATAACAGCCACCCTGAACCAGGCAACAAAACCCAGAAGCTTAGCACCCTAGTGCTTTTTTTTTTTTTTTTTTTTTTTTTTTTTCTATATTCCAACTTACTTCCTCTCGGGCATAGGCTGAGAGCCTTAACATTCACCGCTTTACAATGAACAGTGAAGCCCGTGAGGTCTTGTTCCAGTCTAGGGAGTGAGACATGTGAAGCACGTAGAGTACAACGAGCACCTGCCATCTTGCCTTCACATGAGGCACAGTGCTCACTCATGGCCCGAAACGACCCCATCTCTGAAGCCATCTCGTTCCCGTGCTTCACTGTCTCACCCCCTACACTCGGACTCTCACACACACAACGCCACCTGTTGAGCAGATAACTCACCAGGCATTGCACCCCTATAGCATATTTTGAATATGGGAATATTCATACACTGCTATTTAATCAGGGAACAATGAGGGTATTTTATTGACGTTTCGGTGGGCTTGTGGTAATGCACTGATACTAGGTACAGCACAAATTCCATCCCAATAATATCTTCCCATTGATACATCGGGATTTGAACCCGGGACCTTTGGATTACCAGGCCAGTGGCAAGACCACTCCACCACACCTCCCCTAATGCTTAGTGAGGTAGGCTTGACGCTACCAAAAACACAGCCAAGTTCGAGACTGGTAGAGGTAGGCTCGACGCTACCAAATGCACATCCAAGTTCGAGAGAGCAGAGGTAGGCTCAATGCTACCATAGGCACATCTGGATTCAAGATCGGTAGAAGTAGGCTCGATGCTAACAAAGACACAGCCAGGTATGAGACTAGCAGAGGTAGGCTCAATGCTACCAAGAGCGCAGCCGGATTCGAGATCGGTAGAGGTAGACTTGACGCTACCAAAAGCACAGCCAGGTTCAAGACTGGTCGAGGTAGGCTCAATGCTACCCAATAACAAAAGAAGCCACAGAAGTTGGAAGACTTCAGACAAAGCCGAAATCAAAGTCCCCAGATACCACCACGTCCCGCAAGATCACCAAAGGACCAGCCAACAAGAAGAAGCAGCAGTCCCTCCTTATTTCCTGTAATCCTCGAGAATCATTGAGGACTCCCCCTACACCCGGAAAAACCCTTGCGAAACCAGAGTAAAAGCTCGTCGGGTGTCCAAGTAAACAAGCGATACATATTCACTGAGTCAGAGTTAAGGGCAGACAATGATATTATATAAGCTCATTACTAAATATTTTCTTTTGAGACAGCATGACCATTTCCAGGAAATATTTTTTGTAGATTGATAATATATGTATTTTTTTAAACAATCAAGTCTGCTAATCCTGTTACGACTGGGGTTCAAATATATCAGGGCTCTTATTCATTGGACTAGTAATGGCATAAATGTTACAACGGAAAGCGCTAGCTCCAACCTCTGAAGTATATTCCCAGTGAACAAAGAACACAAATACTCTACAGAGTTCTATATGCAATAATAGGCTATCAAACTCTCAATAAATGTGCGTCTACTCTAGGCTTAATGTTATGTGAAAACAGCCTATTACTACCTATAACCGAAGGTGCTTGGTTATGGTATACAAAGTAAGGGGGTAAGAGAAGTTACAGCTTACGTTACTTTAATCAATAAATGTCAGGCACTCCTGCATGAAAGAAAGTGCACTAAAGTCCTTCAACACTAACAAGGAATCTTCTTTAAATGTTAGATGCTGTAAAGATGCTCGTATCGGAAATGGAACCCAAAAAGGCAGGCAGTGGAACAATGCTCGTGCAGGCTATGCACACAAAAAGGCAGAATATATAATGCCGTCGGAGCCAAGAATATCCTAAACACTACAACACTAATAATAATCGCCACAATACAGTATTCCTATCAACAAAAAGAGCCTAAGTCGTTTGTGTCTCAATACATCAAACTAGGCTGCGAAATGCTTGTGTAATCATAAATGGGTATGCATAAAAAGAGTAATTAGGTTAATATACTTAATGTCTACTATGATTGATAAAGTCTAGCTAGAGTCAATGATACGAGATACTGGTGCGCATGGCATGCTGCATAGCCTAGTGCAAATCTCAAGTCTGTGTGTCAAATATTACGTTATAATGAAGGGTAGCTCTCTTGAGAAACCTTAATACCGAAGTATTAAGCGTTCTCCTGGCGTACCTCAAAGACAAACAATCGAGACTAGAACAGTGCAGAATGGTATAGGCAAAAAGCCCTCATTCGTGCATGCTCTACTCTCAATGGCACACAGACTAGGATTTACTCAATCAACTCCAGTTCTCAGGTATGTCGTGCCGCTTTTAACTAAAGCCAGCACTCATAGGAAACAATACCTTTTATATCAGACTCCTAGTCTAGCATTATCTAATCCAGCAGAACACTAATAATTAAAGGAAGCAGCAATATGAAAGCCAACCAATGCTTCGTGATCCACTTATCTTAACAACTAACATACACAGGTTATATCAGACCTTAACACACAATACAACTGGCCAGCATGAAGCTGATTTTGCAGAGTTAACCAGAGTGGATATAATGTTAATAAAGGTGGTGAAAGATATGGAAAATGAGAGAGATAGGCCGAGGAAAAGATTCTCAGGTAAGAGCGGGGACAGGTTGCAAGGGATAAAGATGGATGCGTTCTAGAAACCAGATCTGAGGGAGAGAGTGGCGAGGAACCAGTATATATACTTCGCACTAGCTCGAGCCGCGTGGGAAACTAACGGTTACGAGTCGACCGACCACTCACAGAGCTCGCAACATGGTAAGGACCTCTCTCCACCAACCCCCGCGAGGCAGCCAGCCGTGACGTCATCGAGCGGGACAAAAAACACTGCGCGCCCCCTCTCACTCTGTTCTACTCCCTCTCTCTCTCCCAGATTCTATCATTACTAGTTAATGACAAAACATATACTTTACAATTAAATATATAAAGCCTTGACATGGGCGAAAACAAAGAGCCTTTCTGGACTGCCCATGACACGAGCTTTCATATGAAATAAAGCACACTCTAATACATAAACTGTAGCCCCATCCACTGCCCTGGCGATCCTAGCGAGTCACTGTAGGACAAGCCATGCGGTTCTAACGGAGTGGTCAACGTCACACCCCCCCCCAAGATTTTTCTCAGAGGCCCCAAGGCTCACAAAAATCTGATGGTTAGAACCCATGCTATATCTCCACTTCTCATCACCCAGCGGCAGTAAAATATCTGGCACAGTTCTTCAACAAAACATTCTTTTCAAAATTATAACCCTCCCAACACAATAGGTTAAATTATAATTATGTAGTTATGCTCCTCAAGAGCGAGCTTCTCTAGCCCAGCATTCTGAGAGGAGTGCAACTCAGAATTACTGCTATAACATACTGAAAAAATTCAACTATCAAAGAAAGTTTTTTTATTTGATTTTTATGTTTTTAATTTGTTTATTTCGGCTGCACTATAGGGGCAAGCCTAGTTTTTTTCTTCTATACCAAACGCTCAACTCCTGCTTTACGACCCAATACGCTGGGCTACAACCGCGAGCCAACAAGCACCAAGCGCAAAATACTATTCAAACTAAAGCAGGAGGCTACCCGTGTGTCAATCTACCCAGGATCATATACCCTTGAACGACCATCTGCAACCACGTTGTCACAACCGGCAATATGGCGTATGTCCAGGTTATATACCAATAACTTTAGTGACCACCTGGTCAGCCTCATATTCCGATTGTGAAACTGGTCCAAGAACTTGAGAGGGTGACGATCTGGGTAAACTACAACGACCGGACCATAGGCTGGAACACAGACTTCGAAATGCCTCAGAGCAAGTACAACCGCCAGCAGCTCCTCCTCGACAACAGAGCAGCTCCCCTGGGCCGAATTGTACTTCTCCGAGCAGAAACTAACAGGATGCTCCAGCCCATCATCGTCCTTTTCCACAAGGACGGCACCAGCCCCCACACCACTAGCCTCCGTTGCTAGTTGGAAAGATAGGCTAAAGTCAGGGGCCCTGAGGATCGGGTGAGTGCACAACAGGTGTTTTACTTCTCTAAACACCCTCTCACACTCAGGCGCCCACTTGAACATCTCATCCTTCCAGTTATCCTCCACCTGAGCTTGACTGTCCCGTTCTCCTTCTCCACCTTGACTGCTAAACGTCATCACAGGCACAGTGAGAGGCTCAGGGGGGTGCCTCCCATACTCCTTCATGGGATTAACATGACAGAACTGATTGCGCTTCCGTCTGTCTGGAGTGGCTACCAAGTAAACCAGGTCCGATAGCTCCTCCACCACCCTATAAGGACCAGTGTACTTCGCGGATAAGGGGTGACCTACAAGGGGCAGTAGAATCAACACCTCCTGACCCACGTGAAACTCCCTGAGTTCAACCTTGAGGTCGTACCTGTCCTTCATGAGGGCCTGAGAGCTAGTCAAATTACGGCCAGCCAACTCCAGACTGCGCAACATCCGTTCTCGACTGTTGAGGACACACTTGAGCATAGAACAAGGTTTTTCTGCGCCCTCCCATACTTCTTCAACCATATGGCGAGGCCCTCTGACACGGTGTCCAAAGACGAGCTCATTAGGGCTGAATCCCAAACATTCCCCAGGTACCTCCCGTGCAGTAAACAAAACAACATGAATCTCCTGCGGGTAACCATACCGGGATAAACACACTAGCAAGCCTCGGACCACCGTCCTCGCTGACCCATTTCTCATAGGGTACGCGTCAGGGTACCTCGTTGCTACATCTCTCAACTGTGCAACACTGTCCTCCTTCAACTCAACAGCACCGGTACCACAGTCAAGAACCTCCGGGTCTTCCAATTGCAACTTACGAATGTCCGAAGGAGCAAGCCTATCCAAGTGTTTGCGAAACAACTCATGCCCCCCTCCTACATTAAATTTGGCCTCCCGTTGCTCTCTCTCTGCGTACCGTTGCTGTCTCATCGTCTTTTTAAGCCCATCCTCTGCCTTTTCCACAACAGTTACTGGGTCTTCTTCAGACTCGATATTTGGTCCTAATACTGAGTCCCCGAGAATGTCCGCTGATACTAAACTCTCAACCGCATCAACTTTCAACCCCTTCTCGGTACCCTTCCTCCGCTGATCTAAAGATTGTTGACCAGAATGTGACTCCCTGGATGCAGGATCTCCGGTGGCAACACACGCCATAGGCTGTCCCGGACACTTCTCAACCAACTCCTGCTCCTCCCTACTCACGTCGGCCAGCTTCTCGGCAACGACCAAGGGTGGAGCCTCAGAAGTAGGTCCCGCAAAGTCGTTGCCGAGAAGGAGGTCGACGCCCCCAACAGGCAACTTCTCCACAATCCCTACATCCAGGTCACGAGTCACACCATCAACTTCCACCTTCATTCTCACAAGCGGGTATGACCTTGTCGCATTAACTCCCTGAACCACAATCACCCGCGCCGTATTGACAGGTTTACCAGTGAAATTTCTCAACAGTGTTTGCGATGCCCCAGTGTCACGCAAAATTCTCACCTCATGTCTTCTACCCCCCCACTCCACACAACCGAGTCCCCTGTGGTCACTAAAGGCATCACGGACAGGGAATAAGCCTTCCGGATCCTTCTGCACTGGCAGTGTATTTACCTCGGAAGAAATGCCTCTAACAAACTCCGATGTCTTCTTGAACACTCCAATGCCGTGAGCAAAAGACACGGCTGCCGGAGGAGGTCGACTAGGGCACTCATTTGCCTTATGACCCTCCTGGTGGCAACTAAAACACATAAATTTTGGTTTCGGCTTATACTGTGATGTAAAAGGCCCCTGACTTTTCACATACGGTGTGGTGTAAGGTTTGGATTCAGTTTTAGTTTCATGGCTCTTCTGTTTAAATGTGTCATTGTTACGGGGAGGGGGAGGATAACGGTCCTTAGCACTTACATCATACTTCTGTGAGGACCCGCAACCCCGAATCAACGACAGCCGTCGATCAGCCATTTCTGCTGCTTCGACTAGAGTTCTTGGGTTTTTCTCCTTCAAGTTCAAAGCTAGATCACCGCCCGTGCTCTTAAAGAACTGCTCCAACAACATTAACTGCTTAATTTCATCAAATGTTGTGACCTTCTCAGATCGGAGCCAGTTTCCCATAGCATCGGACAAGTCCCGGGCGTGTTCCAAAAAGGTGCTATCTCTTCCCTTAGTTACACCCCGGAACTTCAAACGGTACGTTTCTGGTTGCAATTCATATGCCCTCAGGACAGCCTCCTTGAGATCCTCATACACAATACATAACTCCAAAGGTAACGCATCGCATCGTAGGCTTTAAGACCCTTGCCTATTAATCTAGACTCTAGAGGATACAAGTGCTGCCCATTTATTCTCTGGCCACTGGTGTTCCTGGCACTTCTTCTCAAAGCGTGTGAAAAATTCTGTTACACCACTCTCATCAAACACCGGAACCAGTTTCAATAAGTGCGAGAGAGATTGCTCAGGAGCACGGTTACCAGCCCCAAGTCGCTGTCCCGTTGTCTCTACTCGCGACTTCTCTACGTCCCTGTCGGCACAGTACCTAGTCGACTCAGCTTGGATTTTTGCTAGCTCTATTTGCTGCTCACCTGCTCTTTGTTGCTGTTGAATCTGAAGCTCAGATACCCTGATAGCCTTTCTCTCTTCGATCTTAGCTAATTCGAGCTGAAGCAATAATTCTGGAGTTAACCCTTGAGGAGGTGAAGGTGCTACAATGTTTGAAATTACCGGTGGTCCCCCCAGGGGCAACCCACCCTGCCAGTCACCACCCACCTGTGGAAGCGTACCCGGGGTCGGCAAACTACTGGGATGGCTGGGAGTCGAGTGTAGGGGAAGCATGGCCGAAGGGCTCTGAGCACTCAACCCATCTCGCTCACCAGTCACCCTGCCCAGTACACACGTTATCAAGTTATCCCTGGTCATGCTGCTAGTACCCGCATGACCGATAGCTGTGGCCAGGCATTGAAGACCGTACCGATTCACACCCACCAACCGCTCGGCAGTAACAGGCCATTGCAAAAATATCCTAGCATCCTCCTCACAGTTCACCTGATTAACCATATCATCATACTGCTGTTCCTCAGTTTCGACATTACGTACTGTGTCTCCATTCTCCTCTGATCCGGTATAAGACATGATGCTCACAAAAATTTCTCACCACAATATTCAGAAAAGAAGCACCCCAAACTCTTATACCTCGATATACACACAAAAATTCTCGGAAATACTCAAGGGCTATACTATGTTGCAAAAAAAAAAATATTCTTGCTGATCCCCGCAAAATATTCTCCAAAACAACAAATGTTCCCTGCTAATAAATGTAGGTTCACCAAATCCTAGGTAAGGTCGCCATTTGTTACGACTGGGGTTCAAATATATCAGGGCTCTTATTCATTGGACTAGTAATGGCATAAATGTTACAACGGAAAGCGCTAGCTCCAACCTCTGAAGTATATTCCCAGTGAACAAAGAACACAAATACTCTACAGAGTTCTATATGCAATAATAGGCTATCAAACTCTCAATAAATGTGCGTCTACTATAGGCTTAATGTTATGTGAAAACAGCCTATTACTACCTATAACCGAAGGTGCTTGGTTATGGTATACAAAGTAAGGTGGTAAGAGAAGTTACAGCTTACGTTACTTTAATCAATAAATGTCAGGCACTCCTGCATGAAAGAAAGTGCACTAAAGTCCTTCAACACTAACAAGGAATCTTCTTTAAATGTTAGATGCTGTAAAGATGCTCGTATCGGAAATGGAACCCAAAAAGGCAGGCAGTGGAACAATGCTCGTGCAGGCTATGCACACAAAAAGGCAGAATATATAATGCCGTCGGAGCCAAGAATATCCTAAACACTACAACACTAATAATAATCGCCACAATACAGTATTCCTATCAACAAAAAGAGCCTAAGTTGTTTGTGTCTCAATACATCAAACTAGGCTGCGAAATGCTTGTGTAATCATGAATGGGTATGCATAAAAAGAGTAATTAGGTTAATATACTTAATGTCTACTATGATTGATAAAGTCTAGCTAGAGTCAATGATACGAGATACTGGTGCGCATGGCATGCTGCATAGCCTAGTGCAAATCTCAAGTCTGTGTGTCAAATATTACGTTATAATGAAGGGTAGCTCTCTTGAGAAACCTTAATACCGAAGTATTAAGCGTTCTCCTGGCGTACCTCAAAGACAAACAATCGAGACTAGAACAGTGCAGAATGGTATAGGCAAAAAGCCCTCATTCGTGCATGCTCTACTCTCAATGGCACACAGACTAGGATTTACTCAATCAACTCCAGTTCTCAGGTATGTCGTGCCGCTTTTAACTAAAGCCAGCACTCATAGGAAACAATACCTTTTATATCAGACTCCTAGTCTAGCATTATCTAATCCAGCAGAACACTAATAATTAAAGGAAGCAGCAATATGAAAGCCAACCAATGCTTCGTGATCCACTTATCTTAACAACTAACATACACAGGTTATATCAGACCTTAACACACAATACAACTGGCCAGCATGAAGCTGATTTTGCAGAGTTAACCAGAGGGGATATAATGTTAATAAAGGTGGTGAAAGATATGGAAAATGAGAGAGATAGGCCGAGGAAAAGATTCTCAGGTAAGAGCGGAGACAGGTTGCAAGGGATAAAGATGGATGCGTTCTAGAAACCAGATCTGAGGGAGAGAGTGGCGAGGAACCAGTATATAAACTTCGCACTAGCTCGAGCCGCGTGGGAAACTAACGGTTACGAGTCGACCGACCACTCACAGAGCTCGCAACATGGTAAGGACCTCTCTCCACCAACCCCCGCGAGGCAGCCAGCCGTGACGTCATCGAGCGGGACAAAAAACACTGCACGCCCCCTCTCACTCTGTTCTACTCCCTCTCTCTCTCCCAGATTCTATCATTACTAGTTAATGACAAAACATATACTTTACAATTAAATATATAAAGCCTTGACATGGGCGAAAACAAAGAGCCTTTCTGGACTGCCCATAACACGAGCTTTCATATGAAATAAAGCACACTCTAATACATAAACTGTAGCCCCATCCACTGCCCTGGCGATCCTAGCGAGTCACTGTAGGACAAGCCATGCGGTTCTAACGGAGTGGTCAACGTCACAATCCTTATAACCAAATTGCTCCATAACTACTCTATGATAGTATTCGGACGATCATATTATTGGTACTACTTATTGCCATTTGTACTTATTATTGCATTTAATTCTAAAAATGCTAATACTACAGGGATTGGAATGATATGACAGTTGTGCATCGTTTGTAGGTTTATTTAATAACTCCAAGGCAAATAATATTTCTCTTAGTTAACCCATAAATGGCGAAAATCCTCAATAGAGTTTTTTTCTGGTGCACTGCGGCCATCCTCAATAGATCCAGAGCATTAAACAAAAATTAGAAAACACCCCAGTAGGACTCAAAATAAAGCAATTTCTGATTAGGTGAGATAATTCCCCTTCATTACTTTCTACCACTCCTCCATATATGTCCCAACCCCCCCCCCTTTCCCCCCCTTTACTCCCCACCTCAATTATCACTTATTTGTCCTCTTATTCCCCCTTTTATCGGGTAATTTTTGGCGTAAATTTCCCCCACCCAGTCTCTTTAACACAGGCGAGGCAGCTAGAGATCCTTGCAACAGAGAGACTTCTAGTTTAAGGACTCAGTGTCGCTTGAGAGCTTGGAGAGGGAGGATATTCGTCCCCCCAGCTCTCGCATTATGATACGACCTTGTGGCAATAATACGTCTTTTTCACCCCCCAAATGCTATTCCCACTTCTGTTATTGCTCTTAAATATTCATATGTTCATAATAAAATCAAAATAGGTGCATATGGATAAGTAATAATTATATGTATGGTACTACAGCGATTTTCGTCAAAAATAGAACAAAATACCTTCGCTTGGTGGTAGGGTTTAAACTACCAAAGCTTCGCAGTTTGTGAATTAATGGTTCTCGATCAGATTCGAGATATGATCAAACTGGAAGAAGTTGAATACCTACGATAATACAGCATAAAGTTGTCCTTCGGAATTGTGAATTCCCATTCCAAATCTATCTGTACGATCGCTATTCAGAGTTTGACTTATTTCAACTTCGGTCTCAAGTCGTAATAACTAATAAATCTCATAACTTTGATTTCCCCTGTTTATTAATGCAATAATAAATGAAAATTCTTTTCCTTTCAGCAGTTACTGATTCTCGATCTAGGTAAAAGTACGTTCAAATTAGACAAAGTTGAATACATAAGACAATACAATGTAAACTCATTTTTCAGAAGGTTTAATTCCCATTATGAATCTACTTGTACGGTCGCTATTCAGAATTTGACCTACTCCGATTTCGGTCTTAACCATTAAATAAAAATGGATAACTTATACATTATATAATGTGCATCCTTAGTTCATTTAAAGACAGGTATTACATACAATCGATAGCCAGCTTCTGATGCACACACACACACACACATAAAATTTTAAAACTGAGCGTTCCACACATATGTGCAGTTTCAGTCTCTTGTCCAAATGGCGGCGTTCCAGGCAACCCTGTTAAGGGCTGCTTCACTTGTCAAGTTCTTGGATTTGAGATCGGCACGTATAGTCCGATCCCAGGTGTTCCTCGGTCCACCCCTTGGTGGACCCTCCACAATCACAGCCCTGCATTTTTTCACCCAATTTTGTTCATCCTTTCTCTCCACATGTCCGTACCATCCCAGTCTACTTGTACGCATCACCTCGCTAATACTCTTTATACCTAAACGTCTCCTCAGCTCAACATTTGTTATTCTATCCTGTAACCTGGCCCCACACATCCATCTCACCATTCTCATCTCCTTACTTTCCATTCCGTTGACATCCTCTACTTTAACGGCCCAAGTTTCTGAGGCATACGTCATTGCACTTCTAACACATGAGGCATACACCTCTCCCTGCAGGGGAGAGGCATTCTTTTCATGGTCAGGATTGGCAGCAGTTCTCTTAACTTCCCCCAGCCACGTCTAATTCTAGCAACAGTGGCAGCCTAAGCCCCACCACTGGCAGAGATGGTATCCCCTAGGTAACAAAACTTGTTCACCAGCTCCAAAGACTTATTTCCAAAATTCACAGCCACAGGATCATCACTTAACACAAGCTTGCCTTTGCACACTACGCACTCAAATTTCTCTATTTCTGACTTATCCTTCGGCAGGGGTCCCTTTATTCTATTACAGCGCTTATTCCCATGGTGCACCCAGCGTCGACAGATGCTACATTGAATCACATTAACGCCCACCCCCTTTCCACATACTGCACATGGGTATGCACCGCTCTTTTCCACAATGCCTGGTGTCAATCTACAATGCATAAGCTTGTTTTTTTTTTAATATTGACTTTAAACCCTTGCTCGCCATGCCCTCTCTCCAGTCTCTGAATTTGCCCTCAGCATCTTGCATACTGTCAGCTATTAGGACTAAATCGTCTGCATAAAACAGTTCCAACAGGAGTCCGCCTCTAAAAGCTCTAGACAGTGCCTCCAAGACCATAATAAAGAGGAGGGGCTTAACACTGAACCCTGATGGACTCCAACACGGACTGCGAACTTATCATTCAGTACACCCTTCACCCTCACCGCACTTTGCGGTGATATCTATTATCAATATATAACATTCTTCCTTTTAACATAAGAAGTTTCCAAATGGGCAATTTTGATTACCTTTTCCTAACTATTGCTATAGCTAAAACTAAACTAATCACAATACTATCTGGTCAAACCCACATAAATTGCAGGTGGTATTTACTGTAATACTAACCCTTTTCTTTGAGTCAGACTATATTTATACAATTTCAGCAAATATTCTACTCAATTTACATGCCTTTTCTGTGTTCAGTAAGTTGGGTGGGTATTCCTTTGTCTACTGATTACATAAGCTATGCCTAGGCTGTTTTAGTAGTTTGGGTGGATATACCCTTGTCAACTAATTACATATGCTAAGATAAACTATCAAAAGTCTTCAGTAAATGAACTATACATTTCACTATATCTTTATATACCTATCGCTATTATTAACTACATAGCTTTCGCTCTTCTTACAAGTGAGAACTAAACATCAACCATGAATAAGATTAATGCATCATTTGTCTGTCTTTTTTCTTTTTAGGTCTGCCCAAGAAGGCACATAAATTATTTGTGATCACAGGGATCAGTCAGAACATTTTCTCTCTTTCTTAAAGTCTCTGCAGTACCATAAGGTCCATAAATATAATTGTTAACTGCTTTATTAGATCTCTTCTATCTGCCTGCTTCTCCACCATCTGATGTTTGCTCCCAAACTCTTCCGTCTCGTTCACTACCTGGCTATGGTGATGAATGGCTCTGGATCTCTGGATACAGTGTGCAAGCTGCTATGTGAGAACAAGCATCAGGATATCTCGGGTGAATTGAGCGGTTTATCTTTTTTTTTTAATTCTGATATTGGTCTTTATCCGCTTTCAACTGTTCAGCTTCCTGGTCTTCTTTTATCCTCCCGAGTGGTGGGGAGAGATAATAGGCTTGGGTAGAGTGCCTTTAGAGAGATGTGTTCTGCTCTTACCAGTGTCACAGAGTGAGTCTCCAAGCCACGCCCCCCTCACTTTATACCCCTGGCTCACGTCAGGCGTCGAGCTGATTGTCCAAGAGAGGTGGGCGGTGGCACAGGTAGCCGCGCGGTATCTTTGAGATATTGCTCATTTCTCTTCCTGCTTTATCTCGCCGTAATAATAGCCCGGTAAAGCATTTTCCAAATTGTTAAGTGGCTGACGGGAGTACTGGGTTGGCACCGTGGTAATAGACTGTTTTTAATGGGAAATATTATACAGCAGAGAACTGAGGGCGAGTTAGAAATGCGAATTGTATTATGCGCTTGTTTCTGAAAGTTGGCAAGCTCCGAGGGCGGTCTCTGATTGTTGTTTTTTTTTTTTTTTTTTTTTTTCTATGTGATTGAGGCAGGCAAAAGGCAGAATTGCCTATAGCGAGTGCCTCCCCCATAGTTGAAAGAGAGACAGGGCCAAAATCAAGGGACGATCGAGCCAAAATGCCTGGATACACGGAGTTTGAAGCAATTTAAGTCATAGGAAGAGGGAAATACTGATTCTGGGAGAGAGTTCCAGAGCTCAGCTGTTGAGTAGAATAAAGTTTGAGAGTAACCTTTCACTCTTGGGTTAGAGAGTTGCACAGAGTAGGGGTGGGATTGAGTTGCAAGACGGGTACCACGTGCCCTACGTAAAGGAGGTGGTATGCACTGGGAAAGCTCTGAGGATCACTGATTATTATAGTAGCGATAGAATAGCGAAAGAGATGCAACATTGCGGCGGAGAGAGAGAGATTGCAGAGAGTTGGTGAGTGGACGGGAGTTAATGATACGAAAGGCCTTCCCTTCAACTTTGTCTAGGAGAGCGGTGTGAGAGGAACCTCCCCACACGAGTTCCGAGTTCTGCGCCAGGGCACCCAGGACCAGAAAGCGATTCTGTATCCCAGGTGGCGGCGAGGACGACATTGTTGCGGCTGTGGAAGAGGTTTCCAGGCTCGCCCCCGCAAGCACTACGTACGTCATCCACGTTGGATTTAATGATGTCCAACGGACGCGGTCAGAGGAACTACTTTGCAAGTACCGGCGGCTGATCAGGTCCTTCAAGGAAAAATCTAATAGAATCTTAATTTCAGGAATTGTTCCCCGGATTGATGTAGAAAACCGATTCTACAACATAGCTACCAGTACAAATCGCCGACTAGCCAAACTCTGCAGGGAGGAGGACATCGGCTTTGTCGACACATGGGATCATTTTTACTATGATACATCTTTGTTTTCAGGAGATGGTGTACATCTCAATGAAGTAGGAGCTGCACGTCTTGGTCGTCTGCTGAACGATTGCAGTCAAGGAATTTCGTTCAAAAAACGGGGTCAACCGGGGGTATCCGGGGGTAATGTAAGTCAAATACGAACTGAAAATTCAGACAATGCACATTCAGTAACATCCAACTCTAATACTCTTAAGGTGTTTTATGTAAATGCTCGTAGCATATGCAATAAATTTTCAGATCTAGAGGAAATCGTGTTTACAGAACATTACGATATAATCGGCATTACAGAATCTTGGTTAAATACGGAAGACAGAGACTTTTTAGCCGAATATACGCTTCCTGGTTATACAATGTTTGAGAAAAGTCGGATCAATAGAAATGGAGGAGAAGTTCTGTTTTTTATAAAGGAAAGTCTTAATCCCGTCTTAATGTCAAAACCTCAAATTGCGAATATAGACATATCTTACGTACTATTAAATAATAAACGAGGAACTAAAATAACACTAGCTTTATTATACAGACCCCCAGCTCAATCAGTGCAAACTGACAGTGAAATTTATGAACAAATTGCAGAAATAACTAACATACAAGATACCGTAATTCTTGGCGATTTCAACTTACCCGTGACTAAATGGGGCGATAGTCTTACTTCAAACTCTGGACACGACCTCTATGCTAACTTGCAAGAGAGTTAACTTTTTCAATTTGTACAATCTCCGACCCGTGGTAATAATGTGCTTGACCTTGTACTCGTAACAAAAGAAGAATTAATAGAGAATTTGAATGTTGGTGATGAATTCGGTAACAGCGACCATCGTACGATAACTTTCACTTTAAAGTTTACTAGTAACAAATCAAATAGCAGTGTAGCGGGCGGTTTATGGTTGAGGCACTGAGCGGAATGGTTAGGGTTAACTTATTATCTTACCTCAATATTTCCTGTACGTTGTAATGAACTCTGTAGTAATCTGGAACCACTGGAAATATGTAGGGAGGTTTTAAAATAAAGAAGCACGGGGCTTTGTTTGGTTTATTTAACAGCAAAATATATGTCTTTAACCCTTAATCCTAATTTTGAGATATTAGAATATATTATTACACTAGACGTCCCATGCGTTGGGGCAATGTAATTATAAAGTACTTCTTAATGTGGTGTATACTCGATGTTGAGTGTGTACCGAGATAAGTACTCTACTTAATACTTAGTGATAACACTTTAATAATAGCAACCTAGAACTATGAGCTGTTTTCCAAGTAATAATGATCTTCCTGTAAAGAGAAAGAACAAATGATTAGAAGGGAATCACTAGAACACTAGTATGTCACTGCGTACTTGTATGTCACGTATAAGGTACTTCTACACTTATACAGGTCACTAGTTTTACCCTGAGGGCTGGAGAGAGATACCCTCCTTAGGGTGTGGTGGTGTGCTGACTGACTCGCCCTCTCCCTCTTGAGGGAGGGGCGCGGTTCAGCAACACCATGTGACAACTGGATGTGACAAAGTTTCTAGCAATTACTTCTCGATATCTTGGCAACGGAAGTGTGATACCATTTGGTGATCGTGGGATCCGTGCTTGCCTTAGCAGAGTGGAAAGTTACCAGCTTCTATTGTGATGGTGTGAGCTTCTATAGGCAGATCACACCAACACACTTACAGTTGTTTTTTAAAGGTAGTTATAATGGTGTGAGTTATATATGTGATTATATGGTGTATCTTAGAAGTGTACAGTCGCTCAAAATGCGGTGTTACACCGCTCGGCCACGTCAGCTGAGGCCCTCCTCAGGTTGTAGGAAAGAATAACTCTCATATATCTAGATACACATTGAATCATCCCTATGACTTATCTAACCCTGTACCCAGTGAATAGCAATGCCAATGAAAGTGTGATAATGGTGAGGACCAAAACTTACACGTTAGCAGGTGCTTAAATTTTACCTCACGCTCAAGCAACAGGTGATCAACCCTGTACGGAAGACGACGGGAGAGACTTACTAGGATAAGGTTGTTGACGAGAGTCATGGAAGGGGGTTAGTCTATCTATCTATCTATTGCCTGACGCCGTGATCCCCGAAGGGGTGGCCACGAACGAACCGCCCCCATGCACCTCTGTCCCCAGTCAGTCGACGCCCCTCCCCCCAACCAGCACCGCCTTCATTCATGTAGTTCCTCACTCCATCCTTCCACCTCATATTCGGTCTACCTCTCCCCCTCTGTCCCTCCACCTCGCTCTCGTACACCCTCTTAGTCATTCTCTCGCTTTCCATACGTTCCATATGGCCGAACCATCTCAAGTTGTTCCTTTTCACACTTTCCAGCACATCTACCTCCACACCACACCTCCTTCTTACTTCCTCATTAGTCTGTCTATCCCTCCATGTAATTCCGCACGCACTCCTTAAGTAATTCATTTCCACTGCTCTCACTCTTGGTCTGAGTCTCTCAACCAACGTCCATGCTTCGCTTCCGTAAGTCAGTGTCGGGATTACCACACTGTCATGCAAGGACTTCTTCACTTCCATACTGACCACCCTATTTCTTGTTACTGCTTTTAGCGTTCCTACAACCCTCTTCCCCTGTTGTACCCTCTCCCGCACCTCTTCATCCATAGTCCCATCTTTACTCAACACACTGCCCAGATACTTAAAAGAGTTGATGATCTCCATAGCCTGACCGTTCAGCTTCACCTCACACTCTGTGACTTCACCCCTTTCGAAGACCATAACCTTGCTCTTCCCCGTATTTACCTTCAAATTCCGTTTTTCGCACACTGTTCCAAACTCATTTACCAGACCCTGCAACTTCCATTCATTATCACTCATCAGAACTGTATCATCCGCAAACAGCAGTATAGGTAGCTTCCACTCAATTCCCTCCCTTTTCAGCAATACACCAACATCCACTGCTCTTGATAGTATTTCTTTCATAACTCCATCCATATATACAGTAAACAACCACGGGGACATCACACACCCCTGTTTCAAACCAACATTCAGGTCAAAGAACTCGCTCTGCTCACTCTCCACACGTACTGCCGCCTTTGCACCCTCATACATGCTCTTCACTGCTTTCAGCAACTTGCCCTCTACTACGTATATTCTAAGTACTTTCCACAAACCTTCTCTATCCACTCTGTCATAGGCCTTCTCCAAGTCCATAAAGGCAACATACACCTTTTGTTTCTTTTCCAGATACTTCTCCACAACACAATTCAGGGTAAAAATCTGATCTACACATCCTCTTCCCTTCCTAAAGCCTCCCTGCTCGTCGCCTATCCATTTCTCCGTTCTCACTCTCACTCTCTCAATCACTACCCTACTGTATACCTTCCCTACTACGCTTAGAAGACATATTCCTCGGTGGTTACCACACACTCCTCTTTCCCCTTTGCCCTTATATAGGGGGACTATTATGCCAGTCTTCCAGTCATCGGGTGCACTCCCCTTCCCCCATGCTAGTTTGCACATTTTCCATACCCATTCTATCACTATCTCACCACCATACCTCAACATTTCCCCACACACTCCATCTGTTCCTGGTGCTTTCCCCAACTTCACTCTTTTCATGGCTTCCCACACTTCTGACCTCCTGATCCCCACCTCCTCCTCCACTACTTCTCTTCTTCTCCCTCCCATACCATATCCAGCTATGTTTGCTGGCTCTTCATTCCTTTCATTTAGCAACTCACTGAAGTACTCCCTCCATCTTTCGACTCTCTCTTGCTTCTCGGCTAGCATTCTCCCATTCTTATCTTTCACACCCTTACTGTTTCCCTTGCTACCTTCCCTAACTTTCTTGACTTCTTTCCAGAACAGTTTCTTACTCTCCCTCCATTTTACACTCAGATTCCTTCCAAATTCCTCATCTACTCTTCTCTTACTTTCCTTCACTACTCTCTTCACCACCCTCTTACTCTCCACGTACCTCGCTCGTTTCTGTCTCTCGGAATCTTCATTCCCTCTACTACCCAACCACTCTCTATATGCTTTCTTCTTTTCTTCCACAGCTATTCTTACCTCTTCTGTCCACCATGCTGTACCTTTCACTCTCCTGCCTCTTCTCCTCACTCCACACACCTCCTCACATGCTGCACAGATCTCATCCTTAAACACCTTGCTCATCTCCTCCACTTCCACCATAACTTCCAGGTCGAACCCACCTAGTCGTCTTTCCACTGCTCTCCTGTACTCCTCCCTGACTTCCTCCTCCTGCAACCTCTCCACCCTCCTCACCATTCCACCCTCCTCTCGCCTCCCTCCCGCTCTCCTCACCCACTTCTTTTGTATCCTAACCTTATCTACCACTACATAATGATCAGACAGACCCCCTCCAATACCCCTATACACCCTAGCATCCATCACAGATTTCTTCATTCGTTCATCCACACATACATAATCAATCAATGACTTTCGTTCCACCACTGTCTTATCCTTCATCGTCAACATCCGTTTCCACGTGTACCTGTGGATCATTCTGTGTCGGAAGAAGGTGTTGGCTATCCACAGCCTCCTCCCCACACATACGTCCACAAGTGCACTACCATTCCCATTCACCTCTGATGGTACCCCCCACCCTCCCACCACTCCCTCAACTTTCCTATCACCCACCTTACCATTCATAGGAATAGTGTAGTAGGAAAAATGATTTCCTAATTAATTAATAAAACTAAGGTTAGTAGTACTCTGAAGAATTTTTGAACTTCATGAGGTTTAAAGAATTACCTGTGAAAAGAATAAGTTAATAGGAATTAACTCTGAGAAGAGGTTAGTTATCAAGGCAATAAGTTGACGATAAGGAAGCGTGAAGATTAGGGAAATCCGTACTTCGCAGTGAACAGGTGCCTGACACATCCCATGATTATTAACTTTTACTCTAAATCTAAACTATGAACCAGTCAGTCACAGATGCTTGAGTCAAGGTAAGGTCGCATGCATTTATGTCCGGGGACAGAGGGAAAACACATACTCAGGACGCACAGATAGGGGAAGATACGAGGACCTACTGTACCTGAATAAAGGCGTCTTTGTTTGTCACAGTCACAAGTTGAAGTTCGTCGGGGACAAGCAACATGTCTGCTGTTTCAGTAAAGGTTAGTAATCATCCGTGTAAAAGAAACGGGAACGGCATTATTCTTCAATCATTGTTAAATGTGAGGACTGGAACTGAATGTGGACTAAAATGGTGAGTGGAATAACTGTATCTATTTATGAGAAATAGAGTATACAATTTTCTTACTCAAAAGCGAAAACAGGGCAAACTGTTACTTCTCTATGGCTGATGCTGTACGGAGATGAGCAACAGGCAGTAGATCAATGATGATCCATCTCTGATATGACCGTACTCAATGAATTCATCACATTCGTCTTACTTGTGAGTCGTACATCTATACTTTTGAGTCTTACATCTAGAATTCTAGACTCTATAGAGCTTTTGCTGCAGTCTCCAGGACAGTGAGTCTCTTTCTTAGCGTTTGTACTTCAGAAGCGTGGGCTGTTCTAAAGAGCTCATAGGAGAGTAGGTCAGCAAATATAACAGTCCTCTCTTCGCACGTGTGTGAGTGGAAGTGTCTGGTTACCTGGGTAAAGTCATCAGGTAGTACCAAAATGAATCATTCGGAGATTACGATTTAATACGAGCTACGCTAAAACGTGAAACGTAAGTGTAAGTCGCAGATCACCAGGTATCATCTGATTAGTTAGTAGGGAACACACTAACCAGGTCATCTTTCTCTGGAGAAAGGGTTATTATTCTACTCGTAGGGTTACTAATAGAATACTTCACTCGCCCAGTAGGATGTACGTGGGGAGTGGCTTGCTCTGTCAGTTATATGACGTTAACAGAACGAAGATTTGTATTGATTACTTCACTCTCTAGCTAGAGTGGTCTTACTTGAGAGGTCTCACTTTACTCTCTGTCTAGAGTGGTCTTACCTACTCAACTTATTACAACTGAATTTGAAAGTTGTTTTAGAATGCTCTTTTTAGCAAAAAGAAGCTTCCGCCTATACTCGTTTGTCTGTGCGGAGTAAGTTGTGATAGGTGCATTTGGCTGCACCGCTGAAAGTTATGGATCAGGTATAGTATGGCCATCCACGGAGAGTTCTGGACTCCTCCGTTGTAACCTGTCACCATTTATTACTTCTACTTGTTGGTGGTAGGGCCTCGAACCTCAAACTGGTTACCGGATGCTGTGTCTATAACGACATAGGGTCCATTATACTTCGGCGAGAGCTTAGACATTCTCGTCGGATCTAGGCACATTGCTTTGTGACCTATGTCAGGACAGTTTGGTGTGTCCTTGTATGCTATTTCCTTATCATTTCAGTCCGGGATGTCTGTAAATGATCTCGGATTTGCTGGTGGATCTTGCTGAAGACTTTGAAGTATCTTTTAGCGTCTGATTTGAATTGATAAGAATAATCTAGAGGAATATAGATTTCTGCATAGCTTAGCTGTTGCCAGAATTTACGTCAGAATCTTGTCTTTACCCTCAGAAACTAGTCTGTTATACCTGTCTGTAGGTTTTGGAAGACTATTCAAGGTAATGTAAAGCCTTTTAGGTTTTCCTTTACTTCTAGATTATGCTTAGGTTTACATGATGTTCCAAGATTTCAAAGATAGCTATGATAGCTGAGGTACTTTGCAGTCAACTAGCCCAATTTAGAATGGGAGCTGTTGTGCAAATACATGCTTTCTCAAGTAGATATCACTCATTGATTCTTTCACATTGTGCTTGGTTTCCATCCTGTTTTTGGCGAGGATGTGCCTAGGAGAGGAATAGCGAACAAGTGAGTAATGTACGAGCCTGTTGGTAATTTGGTCTGTTGCATCCATCTTTAAGCAGGAATAGGACAAACTAGTCTGAAAGATTATATTCAACACAAACCAGCTGGTACTGCTTACATCTGGTGTCGCCTGGGGCAATTCAGCAATTCCAAAGAAACAGTGTAAAATGGATGTGAAGCCTTCGGGTATTCCAGGAGTGTCACAGGTTATCTTTTGGCAAAGTGTTGTTTACTATCCTTCTTAATAGTTTTCCAGTAGTAGCTTACTATTGGATATGTAGTGGTTCTAATCTTGCTCGTCTTTCACTTGGCTTCTTTTTAGGTCGGTAACGAGAACACCGGGGCAACTTGCACAATCCTGGAGAGTGCGTTGGCTGCTACGTTAGCTCTTACTCATAATACTAGAAGATACCGGTTAATCCTGGTGACTCCGCGGTAACTTCAGCAAATACACTGATACAGTGTCGAATGGAAGTGAAGGCGATGGATAATCCAAGATTGGTGCGGTTCCATCACGTGTCGGGTTAGCTGTAGGAATGTCTCTTACCACCGCTTTAGTCTGCCAGTGAGAAGTTATCACCTTTGAGTACCTTCTTGTCCTTGCCTGTCTGTCTGAGTAGAGGTCGAAGGAAGGCTCAAGGCTAATATTTCACGAAGGATACGACTCCCAAGACGTTACAAGGGTTAACCTTTCCGTTTTGTGATATCTAGTCTCTACGTTTATTCAACACTTTCCTTATGTAACCAATGACTAGCATCTTGACTATGTCACTTGGCATTTTGAATGTTGTACGGAGCTCTTGTGAGAAGAGTTGTGTGTACGAGTGTGAATGTTGAGCATGTTTTGACTGGAATTTAGGCAAGCTTTTGGATGAGCTCTGCCTCTTAAGACTTGGAAACATCTCATTACTATTCTAACCTTAAGTTTGTATTTTAAGTGCGAATTTAGAAAGGTAAATAACTGCACAGATCATACTATTCGATGAGAATCCTTTCTGCTCGACTCGAGATTGGCTTACTTGGACATCTCAGATGCTGATCGTGAATGTACAGTCAAGTCTTCTGGTGTCTATCCATGAGGTGATGGAGTTCCACTTAAGAAAAACTTAGACTTTTGAGTTACTTTGAAAAACTTTATTCCCCTTATTCCTATGTCGTGTAGGAGTTCTGATGGATCAGACTGTGGGAAGTATTTCCTTAACTTGGCTAGAATATGCTGTGTGGTTGTCTTTGTGGCGATCAACCACCTAAAACTCTCTTGTTCTTGGTTACCAATCGGGTTGGTGACAACCAAAGGATGAACGTGTGTTTTAGACTTACCTAGGATTACATTGAGGGATATGTAGTGCTTTGGTTAAATTCTTGTGTTGTTAGTCGTACACTGCGGAAGGTGACTACAATCCTAAGTCTAGGTCTTCGTAGCTTCAGGAGAATGTTTACTTATGCGCTGAAAATACCTGAGTAGATGCGTAAGTCATTCTATAACTCTACGGCGGTTCATATCCTCTACAGGGTTTGCCTGCAGGATGTGTTAGTACAAAATGGATCTGGATGCCATTGGTAATGTACTTACTTGTGCTATAAAAGGTCTTTCCACATCGGCTATAACTTTCGGGTAGTGTTCTGGAAGGCATACCCTATTTCTCTCACAATTCCGTTCTCTTCCGGATACTACTAAGGGAAACTATCCATGAAACCCAATTGGAAGGTGTGCACCTTCTTTAGTACGAATCCTTCTGAGCTGTGGATACGAGCGAGAGTAATCTTGGTTTGCAATATGGCTCTTGATCCTAGCACTCTTAGGATCTTGCAGGTGAAACTGGTCATGCTTGTTGACACAGTCGCTGCTATAATGATCGAATGCAGGAAAGAGCGCGTAATGCGTGTTGTGTATGTACTTCGAGAGTGTTGACCCAACTGAGACTTATGCACCATCGACTTGGAAAAGCTTCCAAGGATGCGTAAACTAACTGCCCATGCTTGTTGGAACAGCTGTTACTAAATCGGTGCTGGGGATAAATCAGATCGAACATAGTACTGAGTACCGGAACAACTATGGGTGAAGCTTAATCTGTGAGACTTCATGGTGATGTGGTTATCCTTCAGATTCATTATGTCTTGGACATAGATGATTTGTGCTTGTGCGGAACCTTTCTTTGCTTAGGTGCTTCTGCTACGCAAACTATCTGTGAGTTTCGTAGGAGACCTGTGTCAAAAGGTGTCTACCGCCACAAGAATGTATTGGGGACTACGTGTGGGACCTTGGTGTGAGGCTTAATCCACCACATAAAACTGGCTTAGTCACGTATAACCTTAGTGTAAGGTGTTGATTGTGACACAAAATGTCGACCGTGGAGGGGTCTCGTTCTCTGCGACTCAGGGGAGTTTGTACTGCAGAGGGTCTGCCAATTTTAGTCTTGGAACTAAAGGATCTGACACGCTGGTAGGGACCAGAATCGCGAAGGAGGCGACTTATCTATTGGTCTACTCGGGGTGTCTACATGAGGGCAATACTTTGTGTCGTGTCCATACGGAGTTTCACAAACGATGCAGTATCCCCTTCGTACAGTCTTTCTCGATGCTTTTGGCGAGGGTTCCGTTGTGGTTTTCCTGCCCTACGAGGTTTTGTATGCACTCTGGATTTGCGTTGTGACTTTTGTTTCCGCTGTGGGAGTAACTGTGGATGGCGTTTCCAGCAATTTGTTCTTGTATGACCAACTTTATGGCAGTGGCCACACTTCTTAGGAATTGTACCAGTTCTTCTCGGAGGCGAAGGAGTCGGACTAGGTCTGCGACTCGCCCCGCAAGAGTGGTTTCTCCTTGCATTATGATTGCAGTAGGTACATACTGTCTGTGATACTGTCACTATCTCACAAGCTCTTCTTGGATTGGCAAGAGGAATTAGCTTGGGGTCTGGTCTACGAGCTCTTCTTGGCTTGACAAGAGTAATTTGCTCGGGCTTTTTGTTGGGGTGAATCCTTGGCACCAACTTGAGAAGAGATGCGGGAACAGTCTCTGCTGTAGCGCCTGGAATCTCGGGAGCTGGGTCCGACGAGGTCTCAGAAACAGTATCTGTGTCCGCAGCAATGCTCGCATCAGTGTCCGAAGGTGACTCCGGGGACTCCGGGATAATCTCTAAACTTGGATGAGACCTTGATGTTTGTTTATCGACTGGGGTGATGGATTTCCTTGATTGGTGACCATCGTGACTTCCAGTGCTAGCGAAGTTTGCGAGTTTTACCCATAAATCCTCGTAGCTTGATGTGTGAAATGGAGTGGTTGCTTGAGCGAGGTCGATAGCAGTTCCTGGTTTCAGATGTAACCGGACAAAGGCAATTTTGTTTACTGCCTTTTTGATGTTTCGGGATTTCATGTACTCGTCTATTCTGTGTATGAAAGAAAACGGTCCAGCTTGGTAGTTAGGACAATTCTTCCCAGAAAACATAGGCAAGTGGACTGTAAGCTGTGTCTGAGCATCCACGTGAGGATTGCCTCTGCCTGTAGTTGTAGCTGTGATAGCTGTAAGTGTACTAAGTTCTTCTGAAGACTTCTCTACACTTGCCTCTATCTAACTTACCCTAGACCTGGAAATTTTTAAATATTAAACTTACCTTTGAAATGCAGGTGTTGTACACTAGTCTTTGTACAAATATTTAAAGTGTCGGACGTTCGTAGGGGAAAAATTCTGATAAGTGCATGACACAGTCTCAGAAAAACATAACCTTGGTGCCTGGGCGACACGAAGAGCCTTATATTTTGTGTAAATATTGTTAGAAGTTCGCTTGCGCTAAGGATGTATCAGGGTGGCCCGATGTCTCCTTGAAAAAGTTAGCTAGTCTTTCAGTCAAGTCGTCAATATAAGAATCCAGTTTTGTCCCTACTTCTTTTCTCAACTCTGTGTCTGACTGGGGCTCAAACTTCTATTCCTTAAATTCCACTTTAAATTCAAGAACATTTTACACAGATTGAAACATAATCCCCACCTTAAATTCTGAAATGACGTAACATTCAAGGTCACTAGCATAGAATATAGGTCGTAGGAGTTTCACTTTAACGTCACACCTCTATCCAAGTTGAAGGATGAATTGATGTTAGTTAGACTATGAGTTCAGCAAAAAAAAAAATATACAAGGAAGTTTAGGAAAAATTCAAGTTAGCAAGGCACTGTATAGGGATACTCTCTTACTAAGAAATTCAGATTAGTAAAGCACTATAGGGATAGCCTATTCTCCTACTAAGAAATTAAAAAAGACACACACAACACGAAATAACAGAAAGAAGGGTTTGATCACTGTTAGAAAACCTCTTAATTTTGTACTGTTACTGCAAATCAAATATATTACTGTGAGACCTTTAAATGTAAAACGTCTACTGTAAGGGCGAACTATTTAAGGAAGTAATTATATTTTCTCTTAGTGTGAGATTAAAGTTTTTGAAACAATACTTGAATTGACTAAACCGAAAATATGGTTAAAAATGTACGTACAGTAACACTTCAAAATTCGTTAAGTAATTAGTAGTTAGATATCAAGAAAAATAATTCACTGTGGCATTGCTGTGTTGTAAGTTTACTAGTAGGCTATTAATTCACTAGTATTATTAACCCGTACAGCCCCAGCGATGCGTCTGACGTGTCGGCGATGTATGTAGCGCACAGCCCCAGCGACGCGTCTGACGAGTCACCCTAATTGCTCCGACCGTAACCTCAGGTGTAGCCACTCGAGAGGGCTCAGATTTGTATGGGAACTGTGTACGTATCCCACGCAACCGTGCCGATGGTTGAAAACTCTCAAAGTCCACGTGCGTGCGCGTGAGCGCGCAATAACCTGGTTTTTTGGGGTAATTGCCTTCAATTTTTTACTCTTGTAAAATACGTTTTCGGGGGCTCTGTAGGACCATTCTTTAAGCTTTTTGAGCGGTTTTTCGTGGTTTTTCCTTCATTTCTAACCCATTCGCTATTGTTTCTGGAATAAAACAATTTTTTGAAAACCGGCCGGGTTCTGGTGAACAAACATTACAAAACTAGCCGGGGCTCCACGGGTTAAGTGTGTATTGCAGTGTTACTCTAATCACTAACCTAATACAATAATTGGTACTGCTTGTAGGTTGTGTTGCTTGAAGACTTCTATCAGCTGTGTTGATTGAAGAACGTAGTGATGTATCCATAGAGTTTTACTCTTGGACGCTCTCTCTCTTTCTTTCCCTTCTCTGCTGTGACGTCACCGCCACGTCAGACCTTGAAGAGCGCGTGAGCCGAGGTCTGAGGGGTGAGTAGGGTAACTCAGTGAGTGACTCGGGTGAGTCAGTGGGTGACTCAGGTGAGTCAGTGGGGTGAGTCTGGTGAGAGTTTGCCTGCTGATGTGCGGTGCCTAGTGGGGAGTGTCTGGTCAGCGATTATTGTAGCTAACGTCTGTAATCTACTCCTCCAGTACCACTTCACTCTGATATTCACTGTACATCTTTCTTCACTGAATACTTTTGTCTTTGTACACTACTTTTTCTTTTGTTATTTCCTTTTTGCTCATGTATTATATATTGTCTATAGTTGTTTTTCTAGGTTGCTATGCGGTTATCAAGTGTCTAATTAGTTGTTCTTCGGAGGCTTATTTTTTTACTTTAATGGTTCGTTTAACTTTAGGGGTTAATCGTATCCCTTTTACGCTGCCAACCAATATGTAGCGGGCGGTTTATGGTTGAGGCACTGAGCGGCATGGTTAGGGTTAACTTATTATCTTACCTCAATATTTCCTGTACGTTGTAATGAACTCTGTAGTAATCTGGAACCACTGCAAATATGTAGAGAGGTTTTAAAATAAACAATCACGGGGCTTTGTTTGGTTTATTTAACAGCAAAATATATGTCTTTAACCCTTAATCCTAATTTTGAGATATTAGAATATATTACACTAGACGTCCCATGCGTTGGGGCAATGTAATTATAAAGTACTTCTTAATGTGGTGTATACTCGATGTTGAGTGTGTACCGAGATAAGTACTCTACTTAATACTTAGTGATAACACTTTAATAATAGCAACCTAGAACTATGAGCTGTTTTCCAAGTAATAATGATCTTCCTGTAAAGAGAGAGAACAAATGATTAGAAGGGAATCACTAGAGGGGGAGATGTGGTGGAGTGGTCTTGGCACTGGCCTGGTAATCCAAAGGTCCCGGGTTCAAATCCCGATGTATCAATGGGAAGATATTATTGGGATGGAATTTGTGCTGTACCTGGTATCAGTGCATTACCACAAGCCCACCGAAAGGTCAATAAAATACCCTCATTGTTCCCTGATTAAATAGCACTGTATGAATATTCCCATATTCAAAATATGCTATAGGGGTGCAATGCCTGGTGAGTTATCTGCTCAACAGGTGGCGTTATGTGTGTGTAAGTGTGAGAGTCCGAGTGTAGAGGGTGAGACAGTGAAGGACGGGAACGAGGTGGCTTCAGAGATGGGGTCGTTTCGGGCCATGAGTGAGCACCATGCCTCATGTGAAGGCAAGATGGCAGGTGCTCGTTGTACTCTACGTGCTTCACATGTCTCACTCCCTAGACTGGAACAAGACCTCACGGGCTTCACTGTTCATTGTAAAGCGGTGAATGTTAAGGCTCTCAGCCTATGCCCGAGAGGAAGTAAGTTGGAATATAGAAAAAAAACAAAAAAAAAACACTAGTATGTCACTGCGTACTTGTATGTCACTTATAAGGTACTTCTACACTTATACAGGTCACTAGTTTTACCCAGAGGGCTGGAGAGAGATACCCTCCTTATGGTGGGGTCACACATTCACGTATATTGCTCCCATCAGCTCCCGTCTGTTGTAAACGAAGGTATATTGGTAGTTGGCAACCGATTACGTAAAACGTAATGGCATAATACGCAAAACGTAAATGAAATTACGGCCAGTCGGGGGGGTACTCACGCATGGCGCGAGTAGAAACGAGTAGCCCACGTGGGTCGGGAATGTTGTGGGTGCGGCCAAGGCCGCGCGGTTGTTGATTAGAGTTGAATCAGGAATGTGCCTCGCCCTCACATATGTCAAAAGACGGGAAAAGTTACGACCGACCTGGCCACCACGGCCGTCTGACCAGAGCAGCCTCGTCAGACGTAGCAGCTACCGTGTCAGACGAGAGCTGCTCTCGTCCATCGTAGAATGTTCTCGTCGAACGTGGAAGTATGCGTGCGTTTGGCAACGCCGCCGCACTGCGTGTTACCGGGAAGACGCGGCAATGTCTTACGGGGGGGGGGTATATAGGGACAGCGGGAGTTACTGCAGTCATACCTCACACCACACCACGACGACCAACACCATCCCTGCTACTCTGCCACCCTGCCTGCCACCCTGCCTGCCACCCTGCCACCCTGCCTGCCACCCTGCCACCCTCTGCTGCCACCCTCTGCACGCTGCCCTGTCCTGCCCTGTCACCATGGCTACCAAGGCTACCAAGAGAAGTATGAAGAAGACGTCTTCAATCTCACCACCTGGCCCCACGCCTGCAACCTCGCCTGTCCCCTTGACGCCTGCAACCTCGCCTGTCCCCTCGACCTCTGCAACCTCACCGCCTGTCCCCTCGACCTCTGCAACCTCACCGCCTGTCCCCTCGACCTCTGCAACCTCACCGCTGTCCCCTCGTCGTCTGGAACCTCGCCGATTAGCACCTCTGACGGTGAGTGTTAATGAATATACCCGACGATGATGGAGAGGTGTTGGACGTTGAGGAAAGTGAGGAAAACCCCGACGAAGTTGACGAGGAACAGGGACAGGATCAGCCAACACAACCAACAAAACGGCGCCGGAACAGCACCAACATTATCCTGACGGAGGCGCAGGAGTGTATGTTGGGAGACTGGCTGGAGCAGGATGTGCCTTATCTGTATGATAAGGGTGATAACCGCCACAAAGAGAAGGAGCACATCGACCATGTTTGGGCGGGAGAAGGCAGCCAGTCTGGACCCCCCCCATCACCGCCTCGGAATTGTTAACCTGGTTCACCTCTCTCCGCTCCAAGTTTGGCAGGCTCACCAAGGACAAGAGTGGTGAGGGGGCCAAGAGGTTGACTGAGAGGGAGAAGTGGATACTGACCATGTTCCACTTCCTCAAGCCCACATCGTGCGACAGAAGAAGCCCCGGAATCTGGGTATGCCTCAGGTACGTTTATATTTGCTTGTTTCCCAACACTTTCACTATTAATTCGTCAACAACATCAATACTTTCCTGGCGAGCGATAGCAAGCCAAGAGTTTTTGCGTCCTCAGGACAAGATTTATTTTTTTCTGAAATATTTTGCTTATAATGGTGCCTTTATTTTTGTAAAATTATCTTGTTCACTTAATTCTATAATTACCTTACATTTTTGTTAATGAAACACATAATAACACAAAGAAGTTTATTCATTTTATTTAAAGGTTACAAAGATGAATGGTTATGTTGATTGGTATTTAACAGTTCATAAATAATTAACATGTTACTAATTATACATTCATGTCTCAACAGTCTGCTGCCCAAGCTGCCGAACCTTCTCCTGTGTGTGGACCTCTGCCTGATGACCCCGCCCAGCAGACGCCGATGAGGAAGACCAAGCAGCTGGCAGTCAGGAGAACACCACCCCAGCCATCTCCATGCTTCCGCGGGAGGGCGAAGCATGGAAGCCTCCTGGTGCTGTTCCTGCAGCCCACGGATCCGGAAACCCTGGAGCAAGTGAGTAGAGGAAATATTAGTTTCATAATAGCAACAATAACTTTCAACATATTGGCTTCCCAGAATACCACATAATTTTGTGTAATAATGTTTCTTGTGTTGTGTAAAGTGTAAGTCTTCTCTTTTTCCATAATGGAAACAATAACTTTGAAGAATTTAGGCTTCCCAGAATACCACATAATTTGATTTGTTAACATTCATATTGGGTCATTATTGACATATGTTATGTTTCGTGTGTTGTGTAACGTGTAAATCTTCTCTTTTTCCATAATGGAAACAATAACTTTGAAGATTTTAGGCTTCCCAGAATACCACAATTTTATTTGTTAACGTTCATAATTGGTTATTTATTGAAATATGTTATGTTTCGTGTGTTTAATGTTCTCTTGTTCCTTGTTCCCTTACCAGGTCCTTGCCACTGCGGAGCAGGTGCAGCAGAACCTGGCTGGGGTTGCTGATTTGGTGGAGGACCCCGAACTCCAGTATTGGCGCGCCTCCATGGATGTCTTGGCAAAGAACTGTGTGGGGTTGCCGGCAAAGTTTAAAAATCCATTCAAGAGTGAGCTCATGGCAGCCCTCCACAGGTTCAAGACTGCCTTTTGAGGAGGGAGTCACCAGTGTTGGTCCGGACCTCATGCTGCATGCCACAAGAAATTATGGCATTCCGGCGCCACAACCTCAACCTCAACCACCTCAACTCAACCAACCGCTACTGTAATGTACCAGGGCACTCCGACAATCACACTGCCTCAATCAGTGTTGCCAAAGCCTGCTCCTACGTACGTGCTACCTGCACACCAGGTTGCAGCACTGCAATCGTTGATGATGCGGCCGCCCCAGTCGGCAACACCCCCTGCCACATTCCACCCACCTACTGGCTCCACACCAACGCACTTAGACCTCTCGCAGTTGAGCTCTCAGTTTGGGCTGGGGAACACAAGCTTCAACTTGGAGAACTATCTGTCTGCATCCTCACCTGCGCCTTCGAACCCAGCTACGCCGGCACCAAATATTGATCCCCAACAGACCCTGGAGACCCCCAAGAAACAACCAGCCTGAAGACCCCAAAAATGTAATAATTTTATGATATATTTTATTTAATGAAAGATGTATTAAAAATAAAAAATAAAAATAGTGATGACGTGTGTGTTTATAATTCCAATTTTGTAGCTAAAGTATTTATTACTAAGATGACAAATGAAATATATCCTGAAGGTAATAAAAAAGAAAAGACTAATTGAGAAAAAATTACTGATAATATGGTTAATAATAAATATGAAAAATCATGGCAAATAAAATAAAATAAACAGTACAAAACAAATGAAACATTGAAACAATTAACGTGATTGAAATATAACACTAAAAGATAAAGATAAAGTAAGCAGGGAACTATTAAAGTACTTAAAGGAAAATTGAAAATATACAATACAAAATATATGGAAAAACCTACAAACTTTACAAAACATCAAAAGTAACTTATAAAACTACAATACTTACCAAACTGACAAAAACTCAATAACAAATCTTTAAGATGAAACTGAAATATACAGAAAAATAAAAAATAAACAGGGGAAAACCTCACTCACCTAAATACAGTCATCCTGCCAACCCACAGATCCTTGAGGGGAAGAGAAGTGTGTCTTGAGGTAGTCCCGTTGCTCCTTGGCAAGCCTGGTTGCAGTGTTGCGGGACCCAGGGGGCATGTTTCTTCCTACAGGTGGGTCAGTCCTCCAGAGGCCAGGTATGAGTTCGTGGGTGTCTGGGTCCTCTTGATCTACCTCTGCTCGGGGTGGGTTTCGTCCTCGTAGGATGTTGTGCAGAATGCATGAGGCCAACACAACAACCTCTGCACGCTCAGGTTTCATATGATATTGGAGTGTGCAAAACCCGGAAGCAGTTAGCAAGAATGCCAAAGGCGTTCTCTACCACCCGGCGGCCCCTGCTGAGTCTGTAGTTGTAGATCCGTTCAGGTTTCGAGAGGAATCGTTGGGGGTAGGCTTCATCATGTAGGGGCGCAGAGGAATGCATCATCCCCTACCAAGAAGTAGTCCGTGGGTGGTCCATTATGATCGGTAGAGATGACCTCGTGGGGGGGGGCAGTTTGGCAGTCTGTGTTTCAAGCAACTTACACAGAGGGGTTTGTGCAAAGCCACCATCATCAGACTCTGATCCTATGGCCCCAACGTCGACGTAGATGAATTTGTAGTTGGAGTCAACAATTGCCAACAGGACAATGGAAAAAAACTTCTTGTAGTTGAAGTAATATGTGCCACCAAAGGAGGGGTTGCGGATCCGTATGTGTTTGCCATCAATGGCTCCCACACAATGCGGCAGGTTCCATCGTTCCTCAAAGCCGCTGGCAACCTCCTTCCATTCATCAGGCGATTGTGGCGTTTTGAGCTCCTGATCTCCGTAGACAGAGATGATGGCCTGGCATGTGTCTGGAACAATTTGGCTGATGGTGTTGTGGGCAACACGAAAGTTGTATTGCAGGCTCTTATACGAATCACCCGTAGCGAGGAAACGTAGGGTGATGGCCACCCGCAGCCCAGGAGGAATGGGTTTTCGCCAGAACGTAAGTTTCCTCTGAATGATGGACATGACACGTTCCACAATCTCATCAAATAGTTGTTTGTCTACCCGGGTGAAGTTCTTGTACAGTAGTGGACATTCTCTGGCCAACTCTTGCATGAGGTTCTCATAATGGCCATGTTCAGGCCTCTGTTGTAGATATGGCCACACCCACACTGTCCTCTTGGTCCTTTCCTTCTTCTCTTGTTCCTCTTGATGGATGAGTTTGCTATTGCAAGTAGTTTTAAGACATCTATGTAGGCAATGCTGCATTGTATGAGCCGCGTGTTATGCCTAATCTCCGGTTTGATTAAGGAGTATCGTATAAATACGATAGAATATGACTCTTTTGTGATCTCGTATGTCTCTGTGACGTCACGATCTCTCCTACAGCACGACGTAGGACGAGTAGATCGTATATTATAAGATTGTAAATAAGTTAAGTTATAAAAGGCCTAATATGCTATTAAGCAATATTGCCATGGTCTTATGTAGTATATATGAATTTATCGTATATATTAATATAATTTATCGTATAGAGCAACCTAAATGCGGTACGATAATTTGGGCTCCTGGCGGTTTGCCAAGGCAGCAAGGTGTGCTTTTGAGGTACGCCAGAGCCTTCACGAACACCAACCAGTTAACATCTAATTTTCCGCCTCAGTTGATCGTGCTTTTGTGCCTCTAATCACAATACACATACACACAGCTATACATCACGACGCTCTCATCGACATCATGACTGACTGATAGATAAGCATATTATTCATGTCCATTCCCATGTAATCATTTATTCTTTCTTTAACTTAACTCGAGTCTTGGGACCGAAGTCTCGTTCCCCATTGTCCACCACCATATTGGGTAAAACGTTCTCCCTTGCCTCATTGCCACGTGGAACTATTGGCGAGTTAATTCCTGGCTAATATTAACCCTTATAACCTTACCCTATATATACATTTATTATGCGAGACCTTTGGATATAAATTAGCTTGTTTCAGATTGAATTCAATTTAGATATAGAGTAATTTTCATTTAGATTGATTTTATTTGATTCATTATAGCTTAGTAATATTTAACTTCCATTGATAGTTTACCACATTGGTGCCCAGACCCGGGAATTAGCTACCAGTAAGGGATTTTAAGGCAATGAACAAGGGGACATATAACAGGATGCAGGAACAACTCTATGATAAACTGGCAAGGCTAGCCAAGCGATGGTTAGAGCCGGAATGCAGGGTCACATCGTTGTGCCTGCCTAAGTCCTGCATCCCACCCATCATCTTTCCCCAGTAATTTTCTTTTCCGTTTCGGACTTCCTGTGACATATGACCTGACCTAACATTTTTTCTTGTTCAATATGATCCATTAGTAGGTATTGCTATTTAGTGTACTATTTTTTCTCCATAACATAGAAGTCCGCCGGTTGGCGTCTCTTAATTAGACTATTATTTGGCCGTGGTTTTTGTAACGTAACATTTAGATACATAGCCTATAGGCTCGCATGCAAAATGGATAAAAACGATAAAGAGACACCGTCTAGTGGGGTGCTGATCAAAGCCCCTAAAAATCAAAGGGCGGGACTTCGGGGAGTATTAAATAGGCTAATAGTGGACTTAAACACTTTCATCACTACTGCTGATCTAGAGGAATTGGAGGCCAGATTAGATAACGTCCAGGCTACCCACGGTCGTATTACGGCTCTGAGTGAGGTGATTGTGGCTGACATGATAGAGGAGGAAGAGATAATTACAGAGTGTGATAATCGCGCCCTCTATGACGAACCTGTCTTTAGAGCGAAGCGCCTATTACAGCGTGCTGTCGCAAGTAAGAAGGGAGGCGATAATGAGGCCCATAGAAGGGCTGACCCAAAACATACTGTACACCTCCCAAAGCTCAATCTTCCTACATTTGGGGGCAGGTTAACCGAGTGGTTAGCTTTCTGGGACGTATTTCGATCTACGGTTCATGAATCCTCTTTGGATAATGTCCGCAAGTTTCACTATCTGAAGGGACAAATGGAAGGAGAGGCCTTACATTTAATAGAGGGTTTTGCAGTAGTGGGTGGTAGTTATCTTGAAGCGGTACACTTATTAGAGTCCACATACGGGGATAGAGAGCAGTTGAAGATGGCCCATGTCGTTGCCTTGTTGGGGCTCGCAGAACCACAGTATAAGGTTGATGAGTTGACAAACTTCAGGGCAAATATGGAGTGCCATACTCAATCGCTAGACACCCAAGGGCTTACCACGCAGGAAATGATAGTCATTATCTTGCGTCAGAAGCTTCCTATGGCAATACTTGATAAGGTAAGATCATTTGAGCTGGGGGAATTCAAAACTCAGTTCAGTAAGGAGATCAATAATCTACAGTTGAACAAAGGGAGAATGTATGTGTCGGGAGGGAGTGAGAATGTGGAGAAGAGGGGAACAGTAAGCATGACAGTGGGGACTAAAGTAAAGAAAGAGGGTGCGTATAAGAAACCTGCTCAGATTCTATGTAAGCTATGTAACCACAAACATAAATGGAGTTTCTGCATAAAATACCCAACAAATGAGACAAAACTAGCACAGGCGAAAAGATTGAAGCTATGTGTAGGTTGTCTAAGTGGGGAACATGGTAAGCAGGGACAATGTACTGCTACATACTTAAGGCCCTGTCGGCACTGCAAAGGACATCACTTTGATAAGTTGTGTCCTACAGCGGATAAAGTCAAAGACGTCAAAAATGAGGGTACTACAACTGTGACACTAGGTAGCACGCAAGACACCACTATATTGCCCACAATACAGATTCCCATGGAAGGTAATGACAGTAACAAAGTTTGTCGGGTACTTCTAGATCAAGGGTCTCAACGTTCCTTTATAAAGAGGTCCGTACTAGTGGGACTGAAGCACCGAATCGTAGGGGCTGAGACTCTTCGATTACAGGGCTTCACAGGGGTTACTGATAAACAAGACTACGAGATAGCGGAGATTTCATATTTCTATCGTAAAAACCGGATAATTTATGACTTGTATCGTAGTAGACACCCTACCAGAATATGTATCTGTGGGTGTGAAGAAGGTGGAACACGCATTACGTAGCAAAGGGGTTAACTTGTCAGATCCCATGGGAAATCAGAGTGAGGTGCATGTTCTACTTGGTGTAGATCATTATTATGAAGTAGTATACCCTGGATTTAAAAAGATGTGTGGTGTAGTTTTAATCCCCACTAAATTTGGATACTGCATGAGCGGAAAGGTGCATACTACACAGTCAAAGGTCCTGGTCGACACGGTCTCGATATATAGAGTCAATGTAACCGCGGCAGAGGAGTTGGGAAGGGAGGATTCCCATCCTAGTGACCCTAAGATGGCTGCCGAGTTCGACCTGGAACGACTGTGGAGATTGGATCACATAGGCATTAACCCTATGGAGACTGATTATGACTCGGAAGTTGCGCTACAAAGGTTTGACGAGTCTGTGTGCTACTGTGCCTCAGACAAGCAATATAAAGTTAGTTTACCCTGGAAGAACAATGAGATAAGCCTGCCTACCAACTATGGTTTGGCATTAGGTCGCTTGCGCGCATTGCAGCGGAAATTGTCTAACGAACCGAGCACGCGCCAGGCGTATGACGATGTATTTCGGAGTTATGAGGATAGGGGCTTTATAGAGAGAGTCGATGTCAAGGAACCGTGTAAGAAGGGTAGGGTTCACTATCTGGCCCATCATGGGGTAAAGAAAGACAGCGTCACCACACCAATACGGGTGGTGTATGACTGTTCTGCCCACCAAGGACAACAACCCAGTCTGAATGACTGCCTGTTGACAGGTCCGTCCATGGTGTCGGACCTGTCCCAACATCTATTGCGGTTTAGGCTGGGGAAGTACGCCTATACCAGTGACATCGAGAAAGCATTCTTGATGGTCAAGCTAAAGGAGGAAGATAGAGATGTTACCCGCTTTCTTTGGTTCGGCGACATTAGCGACTCTGAAAGTCCCATCATAATATACCGTTTTCGGGTTGTACTCTTTGGGGCCACTTGCTCGCAGTTTTTGTTAAATGCCACAATCAGAAAACATCTAGCTGACACTCATGAGGACACAAGTAAACTATCTCGCGGATTATACATTGACAATTTGCAGGGTACTAGCGATAGTCAAAATGATTTGTTATGTGCATACTGGCAAGCACGAAGATTGTTTGCGGATGCACATTTATTTCTCCGCGAGTGGGTTACTAATAGTGAAGATCTTCAGAGTTTAATACAGGTGGATGGTACGGCATCTCTTAACCAGGAATTTGGGGATGATCTGGCAACCTAAACATGACATACTAACTTTTCAAACAAGGTCTTTTGCTCAGCAGACAGGAGCGCACACCAAAAGAAGTCTGTTGAGCAAAGTTGCGCAATTTTTTGATCCTTTGGGTCTAGCATTACCCGTTACCATAAGAGCTAGGATTCTAATGCAGAAAGTTTGGAGACGTAAGATAGGATGGGATGACAGTTTGCCCGAGGACTTGAATAACCAAGGGACATTGTTGTTGAATGAATATGCCATCCTATGTACTAAACCTATACCTCGTAAAGTGGCGGCGTTCGGTGACGTTACGTTACACACGTTTTGCGATGCTAGCGCCACGGCATACGGGGTAGCCATATATGTTGTTACTTCATTTGGGGCACATTTAGTTACAGCCCGGGCCAAGGTAGCCCCGGTTAAAAAGGTAACTATCCCTAAAATGGAATTGACTGCCATGCTGCTATTAGCACGTCTGGTGCAACATGTACGCGCAGCATACGAGAGCGAATTAAATATTGAAATCGTTCATGTATGGTGCGATAGTCA